>SDVV010019153.1:0-13594 GCA_016164225.1 Gammarus roeselii | reverse complement strand
TTCCTGCTAGTCACACTGTGTGTAAAGAAAATATCAATCTAGTTTTGTTAAACAAAATAAATCTTGAAGTGGTAGTAGGAGCAAGTCTGAGACGGGCTGAAGTGTCCATTTTTAAAGTGTTCCGAAATTGAATTTGTAGTGCAGCTTATACGAGGTGCCATCGTTCATAGTGTGCCGGATGCTGAAGGCTCCAACGGAGGTTGTTGCCACCATGGCGGCATACTCCTAACGTCACATTTTCCTTGCAAGGGGTGGATTAGTCTCCCAGTGTTCGTCGAGGCGGATTCTGACGGTGTTCACGTTGTTACTGTTAACCATATCATGTGGTAAACGGTTCCAAATGGTTGGAACCTTGATTGGAAAGTGTTCTCTGCCACTGATGTTCTGAATGGTTTTAGCTGCAGTTTTTGTCCTCTATTTCTGTTTCTTGGATTATAATCTCTATCAAAAAGGCTCTCAGGGTTAGCTCTAGTAAGACCGTACATGTATTTGAAAGTTTCTATAAACTGACATTTAATTTGTATTTTTTCAAGGTATAGCAGTTTAGGTTCGTCGAGTCTTTGCGGAAATGTCTTATTTCTCAGTTCCAGAATCATTTTCGTTGCTCGGTACTGAACATGTTCCATTATGTTAATATCGCCTCTTAGGTGAGGGGAACAAAATTATACATCAAATTCCATTTTAGGCCTGACGATTGTGATATATAATGGAAGCACGAGGTCCATGGACTTGTAATGGAAGTTTCTTGATATGAAGCCAAGGACTCTATTGCATTTTTTGTTGCTAACTTCAACTTGGTGGAGCCAGCTTCCACTTGGTTGTAGCTAGCTTCCCTTTTGGTAGTAACTAGCTTCTAATTGGTTGTAGCTATCTTCCACTTGGTAAGCAGCTAGCTTCCACTTAGTAGTAGCTAGCTGCCACTAGATTGTGCTAGCTTCCACTTGTTGCGGCTAGCTTCCACTTGCGTGTAGCTAGCTCCCACTTGCTTGTAGCTAGCTTCCTCTTAGTGTGATAGTTACCTGTTCCATGTATTCATACAGTTTTATAGTTCAATAAAAACACCGTTCACAAAAGTGTTCATTGATTTTTTTTTTTCGTCGAACAATAACATGGTCAAGTATTTGTTCTGCTTTTTAGTGAAATGCATTCAATTACTCTCAGTGTAGAAAATTCCCGTATTTTCTTTAATCACTCATTCCTTCCGAACAGTTGTCAGCATCAGGCATTATAACGAGACAGTGATTCATTCTATCAACATTCCATGGCGCCAATTAGCGCCGCCTTCACCCGAGCAAAGACTGGTTTAGGTCATGGAATGGCGTCCCCTCTAGAGCTTAAACACTGCATACTGGGTTCAGTTACAGTGACCGTGATATGCCAACAATACAAGCTGGGCTCAGTTACATTAACTGTGATGTGCCAACACTGTTGAATGTGATGGGCCAGCACTGTTGACTGTGTTGGGCCAGCACTGTTAACTGTGTTGGGCCAACACTGGATGGTGTTCTCTTAGTATTAGCAATTGTGAAATGACAACCCTTCTTGCTGGGCCCTCGAAGCAATTACTGTGATGCGTTAGCACTGCATGCTGAGGACAGTTACAGTGAGTGATGCTTTAACACTGCATTATGGGCTCAGTTACAGAGACGAATGTTTCAACACTACATACTGAGCTAAGTCACACTTACTACTGTCCACCAGAAGAGGCATATTGTGCTCAGATACAGTGACCACTGTCCGCCAGAAAATGCATATTGTGCTCAGTTGCAGTACCTACTGTCCCCAGATGATGCATATATTGTTCAGTTACTGTGACCACTGTCCAACAAGAGAGGCATATTGTGCTCAGTTACAGTGACTACCTTCCACCAGAAGATGCTAAGCCCGTTTTCATGTGTCAACAGTAGTAATCACCGTCACACATGCATGACATGTAGTAATATTCTTCAGCTCTATTGTGCAGTTCAGTTAAAAATGTTTAATTCGAAGTTGTCTGTTTGCCTTGGTATCATTGTCCAGTTGAAGAGATCATTACCGATTGTGTATTATATCTGTATAATAACTAAAGAAGCACACGTAACAACACTGCATTCCAATTCATATGTAGTAGCGCAAATTCGATTATGTTGTTCAAGAAAGTTTCACTGGAATGTAAATAATTCTATGCAGTTGCCGGCCTGTCCGCGCATACACATCATGTAAGTTTTCGTTCTTTTTGAAGATCTTTATTACAATAACTAGCCCTGAGATATTTTATGGAAATTAAAAAAAAACTAAATAAGCCGCAACAGTTTAAACTGTTCGGCAATCATGGTTTTCGAATATTAGGTTAATGAAGTATATTATTCCAATCATATTTTATACCTTTCCTTTACGATACGTGAGGCGTTTCTGTGAACACGCTGTTAGTTAACAGAATTGACGGTATATCTAGTGCAAAATACTGACAACATTATTGAGCTTGTCTTTACTGTTCGTGGACAAAGTTGCATATGATTAAAATTAAATTACCGACAAATGATTCAATGGATGCATCCCAGAATCAACTGATGAAACACAAATGATAACTGTTCATTTAGCACGCAAATTCCAAATAACCTCGCCCATCAACGGAGCTAGGTCAGTCACACATCTGACGCTGGAGCCAAGTCAAAAAACGTGTTTGGGAAAGGTCGACAAATCCTGGCAGTGACCTGAGCTATTGGCGACTCATCTGAGTAATGTGGGCCTAATGGCGGACGGCCTTGGCAGCCATCAAACAAAGGAGGGGTGTTCAGGGCACCAGACCGGCGATGGGGACAGGGGATGTGGTGGGTGCAAGGGACGGGGGCAGAGGGACAGCGGAAGTGAGACGGGACAGAGAGACGGGGGCAGACGAACATGAGGCAGAAAGACGGGGACAGAAGGATAAAGGCAAATGGACGTAGGCATAATGACGGGACAGAGAGACAGAGGTAGATGGGCAGAGAGATGCGGCAGAGGGACGGGGGCAGATGGACCGAAGCAGAAGGACGGTGCAGAGTCACATGGGCAAATAAACGGGGGCATAGGAATAGAGGGACAGAGGCAGACGGATGGAAACAGAGGGACAAGGCAGGGGGACGGAGACAGACGGACAGAGGCAGAGGGACGGGAGCTGTGGGATGGGAGCAGACGGAGGGGGGCAGATGGACGGAGCATTGGGACTGGGGCAGGCGGACAGAGGCACAGGGAAGGGAGTAGATGGACAAAGGCAGAAAAACGGGGGCAGATGGACGGGGACAGTGGGATGGGACCAGAGAGAAAGTGGTAGAGGGACTTAAGCACAGGGATAGGGGCAGGCGACGGGGGCAGCGGCAGAAGGTGGCGTCAGGAGATGAAAACATTGTTAGTGAACATTTCTCACGAACTTGGTCACGAAAGCAGACATGTGGAGAGTGGTATAGTTGGCTGACAAATTCAAAGATTTACTACCTGTCAGACCAAGGATTTCACAAACCTGATTGACATATGAAACAATTAACCTGTTTACTATTTTTTCTTTTCGAAAACTGAAACAATGAAATTCATGTCGGAGAGTTAATAATCCAATCTTTCAGTTAATTAATTATGATCCAAATATAAACATTGAATTTGCCTATGGGTCAAAAATGTTTAGCAACAATCCAAATAACCCTCGGACCAGATGTCAATCAATCGCTTTACTCTTTCTTGACTGCACTTGAAAATATCGAACATGAGCATATCCCGCGTAAAAACAGACGAACAGCAGCCTATCAGCCCAAGTACTGGAAAGGAGAATTGCAGCGCCTCCATTCACGAAAGAAAGCAAATCATTCGATAAAACGGAGACATCCACAAGACGACGTTGGAAAATGAAAATGAAATTGCTGCCAATGCCAAAACTAATCCGAAACAATTTTTTAGTTATATTTCGAGCAAAAAAAAAAATCTGTAATAGGTCCTCTCGAGAACTATGTTGGTGAGCCTTAAACGGACGACACCAAAATGAGTGTTCTACTTAATGAATACGTTTGCTCTGTATTTACGTTAGAGGATCAGGATATTCCTAATCCTGAGGATATCATAGCGGCAAAACGAATTGAAACCCTCACCACAGTGAACTTTTCCCCCGCCGAAGTTAATAAATATATAGATATATTGAAAGTCATCAAATCTCCAACTCCAGACCAAATTCATCCTAGAATTCTAAAATAGACTAGAAATGAAATCGCCGAACATTTATCAAACATTTTCACCCAATCTCTCACAAATGGCACCTGCCCCTCTAAATGGAAAGAGGCCAATGTTACCCCAATCTTTAAATAGATGACAAAAAGTGTCCCGGCAACTACCGTCCAATTAGTCTCACTTCAGTCATTGGCAAGTTGATGGAAAGTTTGATGACGGATAAAATTACAGAATTCTTAGAATCAAACAAATTGATTAGTGACTCTCAGCATGGCTTTAGACACAACCGTTCCTGTCTTACTAATCTGCTACTCTTTTCCAGAAATATAATCGAAATCCACGACACAAAATCTCCAATCGATATCATTTACCTTGACTTTCAAAAGGCCTTCGATAAAGTCCCCCACAAGCCCCTAATAGTAAATTGCATAGCATCGGTATTCCAGGCGAGCTTAACAACTGGATTAAATGCTGGCTAACGGACAGACGGCAGCAAGTTGTACTTAACGGAGCTTCCTCCCCATGGGGTAATGTTACAAGCGGCGTGCCTCAAGGATCCGTGTTAGGGCCAGTTCTCTTTATAATATTCATTAACGATCTCGATAGCAACGTACTCTCAAACATTAGCAAGTTTGCAGACGATACTAAGATCAGAGGAAAAGTGAAAACTGAACTAGAGTGTCAGCATATCTAACTAGACTTGAACAAAATTGTTGATTAGTCAGAAAAGTGGCAAATGAAATTTAATGTAGACAAATGCAAAGTTATGCACATAGGTTCTCATAACCCCAAACACGAATATTCAATGTCTGGAAGGAAACTCATTCAAGTCACCGAAGAGAGAGATTTAGGCGTCATCATTAGTAACGACTTAAAAAGCCGCAAGCAATGTAACGATGCTGCCAAGAAAGGCAACAAGATGCTAGGTATGATGTCCCGCACTATCTCGTACAAAAAACAACACAGTATGCTCAAGTTATTTAATGCATTTGTTAGACCGCATCTCGAGTATGCCGTTCAATTTTGGTCTCCATTCCTTAGAAAAGACGTTGTTAAACTTGAGAAGGATCAACTTAGAGCTACCAAACTCATCCCCTCGCTGCGGAATAAACCGTACGAAGACAGGCTTCGTGAACTCAATCTTTATTCGCTAGAGAAGCGTCGCGTCAGAGGCGACATGATAGAAGTGTGGAAGATTATGAAGGGTAAAGAAAACGTCGACCGAGCAAGCCTTTTCACTCTAGATACAAACGGAGTGACTAGGAACAATGGATACCAAATCGTTGGGAAACGTTTCTCACTCGACATCACGGAAAATTTCTTCACGTATAGAGTTGTCGAAGAATGGAACAAACTTCCAGCGGAGGTTGTAAACAGCAATACAATCGAAACGTACAAGTCGCGGCTCGATAAGTTTTAAATAAATCACCGATAAATAGCTGAACCGTATCATTTCCTGTTGTTATAAAAAAAAAACAGAAATGGCACACGAATCTCTCTTAAACGTTCTACTTCAGAACTAATCGTCTTGCTATCAAAAGGCAACCTAGTTTGGGCCAATAGGCCTCCTAGACGTTCTACTCCAGAACTAACCCTCTTGATATTAAAAGGCAACCTAGTTTGGGCCAATAAGCCTGTTGTTGTCTTCCTACACTTGTAAACACTTGTAAATTCACCAAGCATCGGCATCTGCATGTTCCGTGAAAAGCACAACACTAAGACAATTGTTGGCAACCGTGCAAAGGCTATGCTGGGAGCGTTTATCATATTTTTACCTTATAGTTCGATAGTTCGATGCACGGTAAATACTTGCCGTTAGGTGAACCACGGCTACGCATACAGAACATTTTATAACCTAAAAATACATCATGAATGCTTCATAGTACAATGAGCATCTGTGATAAGAGTGTATAATCCAAGTTTTATTCGACATAGTTGGAAACCGAAATGTATTTTTCCGCTTTTCTCTACTACTCTCGCCCTCAGCACTTCTTGCCGGAGTCTCGTCGCAAACTTTTCGTTCCACTCGCCAAGAGGCAAGC
Organism: Gammarus roeselii; assembly: GCA_016164225.1. Lineage (NCBI taxonomy): Eukaryota > Metazoa > Arthropoda > Malacostraca > Amphipoda > Gammaridae > Gammarus > Gammarus roeselii. Next base: position 7,382 of record SDVV010019153.1, on the reverse strand, counting down.
ACCGCCGCACTCGGGCTGTATTTATAGCGGCATAATAGCACAACTTCTTTACACTGGGCTCTCCCTTATTACGGAACATCATTTCCAATCTAAGAGGTTCCGTGGCCTGGCAGATAATGCTAGTGCCGGCAAAATACAGGCCAGCCTCGGCCCTCTGCCGCCCTGGATGAACTCTTGGCCCGCAGGTTATGTGCGAGTTACGTCTAGCTTTTATATACAAGAAAGAAAGAGAAACGGTTAATAATTTAGGTTAACCTGTCACCGGCCGCCAGGGGAAGTGCTTCAGTTTGGCTTGATGGACGGGCGTGTTATTTACGGCGCTGAAGATGGAGACATGGCAGGAAGGTGGTCGTGCTCGGGATTGTCATTCTGCTGATGATCATTGCAATAATAGTGGCCTTGATAGGATCGATTATTTGATTTTCTTAGTATATCATGTTGCAGTTACAGGAAATAACCCATTTCCTGGGAGTTTTTACCAACTTGCGGCTCTAAAGTAGGGAGTCGAATAATGATAGATTCAAACAGGAATATGCAGGAACGTGTAATTTATGAATTTAAATTGTAGGTTGGATTGTATAATGACATCATGGCCTGGGTCTTCAAACAATATATGAATGAAGTTTCATTCCAGAAAATATAACGTTATTTGTGTTATCATGTTTAAGTATTTTGGGGCTAACATCTGTGGACGTAATAATGAAATTTGTATGACGTTGAGGAATCCTACTCAGCAATCATCGTATACGAGTACTGCGACAGAACTATTTTCAAGGAATTCTCCAGAATTTGTGACGTGACAATATTATCATCTGAAATAGTTTGGATACATTTTGATTTAATCTTTCATAGTTCACGAAAAAATGCAACATTATTTTTTACAGCTATATCTGCCATCCACTCAATGGTGAAAAAATGACAACAGCAGCGAATGTTTTTTACCTGCCCTGTTTCATTCACATACATCAGAGATGAATGTGACGGACTCGTTGTAATTTGAGAGTGAGTGAGCACCAGACTAGAATAGTCTCACAAAGCTGCCCGATGTAGGAGATCTCCTGTCGTTCCTAAACCGCTTGCGTTGCTTTGTTAAGTCCCACCCAGACGCTTTCCAAGGATTAACGGCTCTGAAATTCACACAACTAACCATCATATATTAGACCTCCAGTGATACGTTTTCTTATTAAGTCGTTGATATCATCTATGACCAATGTAGTGGCAGACTTTGTTAATTCCATAAATCGTCAGGAAATGTTGTCAAGCGATTGTGACTGCAGAGACAAAATATATCCGCTGCTACGGTGCGCAGCGTGTATTATAGGTGCAGGTAAGTAAACTGTATTCGTTTATTGACACCAAACCAGCAATTGCGACAACATGATTTTATTTCATGCTCAACCATTTTCACTGTATTGTTGTGGGAACACTACAGAGTTACTATCTTTTTGCTGTTCAATAATATGAATTCCCAGTTAGCACTACAGGAATCAAGCCCCACAAACACAAGTAGCAGTAATCATGTAGTGGATCAATTGGGCAAGTACCTTACGTTGTTGTGCAAAAAAACTTTTTCTTCAACTTGAATTCCAAATGTGAAGATACTTCTTCTAAGTAGTAAAATTATCAAAAGAAAGGATCCACTTCTTCTTAGTCATAAAATAACCAGAAGCAAGGATCATGCCAACCCAAAATATCAAATCCCAATGATATGCCTAAAGGGGTTCCAGGTTATGGAATGGTAATAATATTATAAAACCCTAATATAATAGCATCTAATTAATTACTTGTACAATCAACTACTATAATTCATTTGTTTCAATCAATGTGCACTGGTTATTTTGCACAAATATTACATATTACAAAATAAACATATTGCTTCTCTAATGGTTACCAGCTGGAAATATTATTCAATTAACAAATAATCAAATTGTAACTACTACAATCAAATTGTAACTACTGCTACAATAAATTAACCTCTGATAACAGCTGCTTATCATTGCAATACTTTCCTGATCACAATGGTTTCTATGTTCACATAGCTCATTATTACTGATGGCATCATCTCATTTGTTAATTACGCTACAACTGCCATATATATTCATTATGTTATTTTCAAACCTAATTATTTATCAAATTATTATTGCTATACTAATTTTATGCTATTATTGCCAGAACAGCATAGCTATTTATCATGGCTTCTAACTATTAATTGCCAAAATTATTTATGACAGCTATCAACTTTATGTTACAACTGATAAATTAATTTTTAATGAATATTATACCTCAAATCAGCAATTTATCAAAGCTAAATATTATGAAAACAATTAGCAGCCTGTAGCTTTGTATTGTGTTTCAAATATAATCTTACTTTTAATGGCATACTATGCTACAGATCAGCAGCTTGCCTCCTGTGTAATTACTATGTTATAGCTGACAATTGTTGGATTGAGTTTTGCTTTAATCCATCAGCTTTTGTGCGCACTATAAAAAAAAATCTTTGATCAGCAGAAAAGACTATTCTTTGATGCTTCCTTTCAGTCTTTTATGTTATTTCTTCTCTTCGTGTTTGTCTGTTTTTCAAACAAAGTATTAACTCCTAATATATTAGCAATAAATTATATGACTAATGATTGATATAGGTTCTCCACAGAGTCAAGATATAATATATACTCATTAGAGCTGCAGCTCTACCCATCAACTAATTTTTATGGTTGTATTCCATCAACTTCGATGTGATTCTCTTCAATGTAACTACCGCCGCGATGCTCGCCTATTTCTATCGGATAACATGGACCTCCAGAACTAGGTATTCCAAAAGAGAACAACTTGCTAATTACGAATTGGATCTCAGTAACTAATGGAACAATCCTAAGAATGCTTTCCACTCTGTGGCAAAGCATATAGCTAAACTCTAACCTTAGATGCAGGGTTTTCCAAGATGCAAAAATGGATAGAAGATGCAAAACAGGTCATAGGAAGTATTAAATACTCCTAGTCTGACCTGAAAAGAGTAGGAAAGGAAACCTAACTTTGACTAAGAGGCCAATATCAGTGTGAAAGTAGTCAGACACAGGAATATTTCCTAATCATTCACAGCTATCAGAAGCACCAGAACTCAATATGGATAAACCCATATACACCATAACAAAACCCGGTAAAAATAGCTAAGCGGGAATTGTGTAGGTGTTGTTGTGGGTAAAGCTTTGAGGCTTCCTGCAAAAGAAACAGGAATGGTAAATACAAATACCAATCATAACACCCAGCAACTATATAAGACATCAACTAGATGTTTATCCATCTTTGGCACATTGATTCAAATTGAATTCTGATAGATAAGATCAGATTAAGGGATAGCTACATCTCCATCAAGATGATATCAGTTTAATCCACTCATCCTTCTTTGTGAAATCAATAGATACAAAAAGGGATTGCACTTTGAAAAATAATTTAATGAATTATGATAACACAAGCATCATATTTTGTGACTCATAAATAATAACTTGAAATGAAAATTTAGTACCAATTACATTAAGCTCTCATATTGACCATCTCAATTCCATTAAACTTTTGCAATTTAAAGTGCTATTTTCTGGAGTAACAAGCTGCTTTGAATGAGTAAACCATTTTTGAATTAAAACAGAGAAGATCCCTAAAATTTTGAGCATGTAACCTCACAGAAATCTTCATAGCAAAATAATGCATAAACCGAAATCCTGCCTTCAGGAATCATCCACAAGTTGACACACAGCACTCACCCTTGTGGTCAGGTGCACTGCGCGCTGCCAACAAGTAGTCAGTCCTGCTTTGGTCCTACAGCCAAATGATTGCAACTCCAGCTTCAGGCAATAATTCAACTGGTCAATGGCGAAATTAGTTGTCAGGCTAAGTTCTGCTTCTTCTGTGAAAAAACGAACACATGATTAGGGGGAAGTTGGGATGGTCGTCCCATTACAGTTTTAGGGAACATCTCGAAGTTAATGTCGAGCGGGTTTTAAAGACCTCCCCAATCATGCCGGTCAATCTGCAGAAATTCCAGACACAGTGGAGAAAATGTTTAATTATTGAATGTCCTGGTCAAAAAGTGTCATTGCCAAACAGTAAACTGTTGAAACAAGACAACGTTTAAGCGCCTCCCTCAGAGATACAGTTCATTTCATTTTTCCTTCACACCCCTACTGCCAAACAACCAGGCCCAGAGTGTTCGAACATTTCCATTGCGTTTCTTGCAGAACTCGAAATGCATGGAAACAAATCCAGCCCTCGGTCATTGCGAGGGAAATTGCTTCTCGCTCCCAATTGAACAATGTTCATTAAAATAGCCAAACAATAGACAGGGGGACTTGGCGTTAAACCCTACGATCGAGTATGGAGTCGTAAAGGGACTTGGAAGTTTTTATCGTTTTCTGTTACTGGGAGAGTTGGGTTTAGCCGGGCGACAGCGAGGATACCCGTACGATGTCTGCTACGGAGGCGGTCGGAAGGTCGCAGCACTGGTTATGTTACGTAAAGCTGCAGGTCGCATGTATAACAGAGTAACGAAACGAACGCTTTCAGTCACATTTATCAGACCTCTTTATTGTAACTCTAAACAAAAGCCTATATTTTTTGTCTGTGCAGCGTAAGTGGCTTGCACATTTCTGCTCAGCAAATTCAAAAGTTATTTCTGTACATGCTACCTCCATCTTAACACGACCTTGATGGTAAAAATATTTGGGTTGGAAAAGGTTTTAGTATTGCAAAGTGCAAAAAATCCCGCCATGAAGTTCAGTGGTCGGTTGTTGTTGGAGACAGTAATACAGGATCTTCTGTGTAACTCTGCACCTATGGGGCCATCCGCATTATAACTGTTGAATGTTTTTTGTGTGTTGGTTTGCATTAGGCCAAATTAACAATGATAATGACGACATATTTTACTGTCGATGCATATTACCAACACCTAGTCGCAACCCCATCGAATCATTAACATGATATTAGCAGGGTTCAATTGTTTCCCACGCTTTGGTGAGTTCGATTTTATTATTTAGGTACCAAATTTATAAGTGAATGCCTTTTTCCATCAACCCTTTCAGATCGTCCTTTAATAAGGAATTTAATACTTATTCTTTAAGTAACAGAACATCTATCTGCTCTGCATAGGCCTAATGTTGACACCCAACTCACCTGCACTCCCGCTCTGAGGGGGTGCTCAGCCATCACCACCCTTACCCTCACACCCGCTCTGAGCGTCTGCTCAGTCAATAACTTCCTCCTTCTCTCTTTTATTCAACACCGACTCTTGTTCTCGCTGATTGACAATAACGGCCTGCTGCAGAAAGCACTCCTGGATTGCTGGACCAGCAGATAGAAGCAGTTCTCTTCTTGGAGGTGCTGGGCAGGAAACATCGGCTTCAAGATGGAATTAGTGAGCTGTGAGACATTTAATAAACACCCTCCAATTTATGGATGAAACAGGGAGGGTATTAAAAAGATGAGCAATAACTTATAAGTAAGCCATGTCAACGCAGGGAGAAGATTTACAACTGAAAATAGATTCAAAGAAGAGTGTCACGCCTCAGGTTAGCGGCTCGAGCGATTTCATTTTACTTTCGTTTAAACAATATATTGTAGCGTCGGTGTTATTTACTGCATTAACTCGTACAACTGAACATGGAGAAGACAGTTATGATGTGATAGTCGATGAAGTTATATCGTTTTCCTCCATATTTTGCAATGAAGTAATAATGATTTCACACTGCATTAAAACAAAAAAGAACATAAAAGCTAGCCTATCAATTGACAATGCGGCTCACGAAGGAGAGAAATGTGATGCTACATTTCGATGGCTGTTCCAAATTTCAATTGTTCGCAGTAATTCCGGCGGTGGCCTATCTCTTTGTTCACCTACCTTAAAACCTCACCTGCCTTAAGGTATGGATTCTGACAGTCTTACTTGCACTACATTTATATAATCGTGTGTGCGTCGCATCATTTGTTTCTACCATCCACCTGAAAATGATGCAAAGTTCTACAACGACATTATTAAACGAAATAATTAATAAAATTGCTACCGATTCCAAGTGCATCATCCATGGTGTCCTAAGCCTCGATTAATTGATTAATCTTTCGATAGCTACATATATAAATTTTGTTCATTACAATAGCAGTAAATGTTCTCTGATAGATCGCATTTGGCCGACTTGTTTGCTATGTTGTAAACATTGCCCTGGCGCCATTGACTATGAGAGGTTGTGGTCATTGCCCTGGGGCCATTGACAATGAGAGGTTGTAATCATTGCACTAACACCATTGACTAAGAGATTTTGAAATCATTGCCCTGGGCGCCATTTACTATGGGAGGTTGTAATAATTGCTCCGGTGCCATTGACCATGAGAGGTTGTAATCATTGCCCTGGTGCCATTGACTATAAGAGGTTGTAATCATTGCTCCAACAACATCGACAATAAGAGGTTGTAAACATTACCTCGGGTGCCATTGACTATGAAACGTTGGAATCATTGCCCTGGTATCATTGATTTTGAGAGGTTGTAACCATTGTCCTGGAGCTATTGACTATGAGGGGATGTAATCAATGCCCTGGTGTAAATAAATATTTCAGGTTGTAACCATTGCCCTGGCAGTAGTTAGTATCTCACGGAAACGCGGATGCGAAGGAATATTATAAGGGTTAATTAGCGGTGGGGATTGGGTTGACCGGAGTCGGGTGGGCGGAGCTTTTGGATATGGTCGGGGCATTCGCACGGAGGGACAGCTTTCTGAATATTCATATGACATTTATATGCAAATAGGTTATATATGTCAATAGTTTATATAAATATTACGTTTACAAATATAGGTTACCTGTAGTATTTCTATTGCATTTCAATAATAGGCTTCTGCGTTGCAATTCCTTGCATGTCATGTTGCATATGTGCAATTTCAATGCTAGTCTTCTGTGTGTTTACGGGTGATAATAACGGTCACATAACAATTTACATGCAGTATAAAAGTGTAAAACCCCACACATATCCTGCTTCTTGCACGAATGTTGATTTCCGGACATGTTCATGATGAAGTTTTCAACCTTGCTAACGACTTGATCTAATCACTGTTGATCAATTTAAACGTGGCATAGATTTCATTAGTTTGATGTTATTTTCTGCGAGTGTAGTATTTATATCCAGGATATTCGCACTGGTTTTCATTTTGTTTGATATATACGCTGTCATATTATGACCAGATATAACATTGCACGTAATTTGTTTATATATGTATGAGCTTATTTGTAGATCGATTAAACAGAAAGTTATTAGCAATGGTATATGTATAGTTATGATATATGTCCTTAGACGATGCTCGGAAAAACGTGACATCTCCATGCCTGCTGATGTTCTAGTGTTTAACT
>SDVV010019152.1:0-13594 GCA_016164225.1 Gammarus roeselii | reverse complement strand
GAAAAATAATAGAGCCCAAGCAAGAAGAAATGATAAAATACTAAAATAAAGTGTTAATGATCTATAAAATGAATAAGCATCCATCCACCCCAAATTTCCTTTGTGATTTGATTTGGGCCTCATTTCCACCAGAGCCTCAACGTGAATCATAATAGGCGACCGTCTAATAGGGTGCGACCGTCATCGATTCAGGTAAGTTCGCAAGGCCTCGCGTGCGAAAATATTAATCTTGTCAAGATGAAGTCAGTACATATTTCATTCGTGGCATGTTCGCGTACAAGCGCGTACAAGAAAGTGAAGAGTTAACACGTATCTTCGTAAATGTATTGTTACTTCTGTGCGTGATGGGGTGGAGAGACCACCTCACTTGCACAGGTGTTTGGGATTTAGACAACTTCGTATAGTCCGGTGTGTTTTCCAAAAACAATAAGTTTTTCACGGTAGGTTGGGTCCGTGAGTAGGCTTTGTAGGTTACACAAGGGATTTATGAACGCTCGTCGGGCTGCCGCGAGTGCGTTGCAATACATCAGTAAGTGTTACACGCGGATAGCCACTTGGTGGCAACAGGGGCAAGATGGTGCGTTGTTTGCCTTAGTAAGGTCACTCGTAGAACACTTTCTTTGTAACAACCAAGGTATTGATCGTTCAAACTATTTCAGTTCATATGGAAACGCTGATAATTGTGATGCAGTCAAAATGAACGATAAAAACTAATTTTTCGCCATCGGATTTGGGCGTCGAGAAGGGCTATAGTGGTAGCAGTAGAAGTTGCTTCCATTTTCCACCGGAGTCCCAACGCGAAGTTAATGCAGACTCCCCCGTAGGGCGGCGAGGAGGGCTGGTATGAACAAAAGTGTAAATGTAGGAGATTGCTGCATCTTTTCAATTTGATTTGAGTCGCATTTTTAACGGAGCCTCAACGAGTCGTAATACTCTCCCTCGTAGGGCGCGGCATTTGATTCGAGTCTCAATTCTACCAGAGCCTCAACGCGAGTCATTTTAGACTTCCCCGAAGGGCACTCAACTTTTCGAGTAATCCCGCTTTTCGATAGTTGTGGACTTACTCAATCGGTTGAGAACCTAAAGTTTGATACCTGTAAGCGTGATCTGGTAAACAAGGTACCTGCGTTTGTGCAATGTGAATATCTTCCTTTCGAAGTACTAACGTTGCATCCCTGCGGTGGAATTTGATTTAGGTCTCATTTCCACCGGATCCTCAACGTGAGCCTGTGGACCATCTTTGATTCTGGTAGGTCGCACACCTTCTAGTGCGGAAAGACTGACATTGTCAGGGTTAAATTAAAAACCAGTTTCGATTGTGGTATATACGCATGCTGGTGCGTACAGGAACGGAAAGACAACGTGTATCTACGTAAACGCATTGGTGTCTCTGTGCGTTGAGGGGTGGAGAAACCCCCTCGCTTGTACAGATGTTTAGGGTCTAGACTGCTTCGTATAGTCTGGTATTTTTTCCGAAAGCGATAAGTTTTATTCCAGGTAGGTTAGGTCAGTGATTGGTCCTTGTAGGTTGCGAGGGGGATTTAAGGAGGCTCGTCGGGCTGCACACGTATCAGAACTTAGCCCATTAGCACTCAGGGGACCGGCTATCACCCCACAACACACACTGCAGAACAGGATGGAGGTCCGAGATTTAGAGTCGGCAACAAGACGTAACAGCTTTCATTGTAACATTAAAAATTCAGGTATTCAATGAATTCGCCTTTAACAATTTACATTTAATAAATAGTCATATATGATAGAAAACTTATAATAAAATTGAGAGTACGTGTATGATTTAAATGAACATCTTCCGATTTAAATGAACATCTTCCGATTTCAATAAGATTAGAACTTAGATATTTTTTATGAAGCAATAGATGTTCTTCCTTTCTCTTCTAACCTCATCTACTCATAGCGGAATTGGCCAATTTGATCGAGTTATCAGTACAGTCTCCTCGAATGTGCCCGTGAGTGCTGTCCTTACCAACCGTAAAACCATTGGTTGCTATTCTCGTGTCAGATCGCTGCTCCGTCGTGCTGAAAGCATTCATCAAGTGCAGCCTGTTGAGACCGGACGCAAGACTCTCGGTACACGGCTCATTTCTGTAAGGAGTTGGTGGCAGCGGAGTCAAACACTCGTCGAAACCATTCGGTGACTTATTGGTGTTCTCTCGGGGTTCTAATCTGAGAATGGGAAGCTTTTTAGTTCGTTGTCGTCTCAGAGATGAATGGAAGGACATAGGTAAATAGTCCTGCCCGATTTTATACTTTTCTTCTGCGAACATATACATATCCCTGGTACACGATTCGCTTGGAGTTGAAGAATTGAACAATGGAATTCCCCGCTGCGATAAAGCAAAGTTAACTCCTGGAAAACTAACTTTACCCACTTGCTCCTCGTGAAAGGATTCTTGCTCAACCTTTTTCGGCTTACAATTTCGATTCTCACTAGGCGTTCCCAATAATTTCCCTGCAGATCTTTTGGTACAATTTGGCATGCTTATCTTCCTCTGAACATTTACAGGAGGTTTGATAGGAAATTTTGCAGATTCTCCTCGAACAGTAGTTTGTGGAGATGCGGTTTTGCAAAGCCTATCTTGGCAGCCGACGCAGCCAATGATCTTCTGTTTGTGCTTGATGCAAGACTCGTAGTTATTGTACGATTGAGAATCCTTTGGTATGTTCAAGCAGTTTAGAAGAATTGCAACGTCCTGGAACCCTCCCATGAGACGCGTTGTCCCGTCCGTAGTTGGAGTTGGTTCACCGCCTCCTGAAAAATAAATATTTTGTTAAAAATCACCCCCAAAAAACTAACGGTTCAGTGCCAGCTAATTAATTTGTATCAGCTGTATCGGACGGCAAGCAGGTAAGTGTTGTGATTATTAATTGCCTCAGACTACGAAAAAATATTTTCGAAGTGGCTCGTTATTCTAACGCCGACAAATGGTATACATTTTATTTTATTCAACTCGTGAACAAAGAGACCATTGATTTATTGCTAGATTCATAAAAAAATGGCCGAGGACGATACAGGTATACCTTTTTGTTACGGTTTAGAGTTGGTGCAATGATCATTTGTGGTGTTTCTGAGCAGTTCATTGCATCGAATGGGTCACACTCCACGTCACTTCGTTCTCCCATTTTGTTCATAGTTAGCAGACATAGATTTCAATTAAAACAATTCGATGGCAGTTGTGTGATATCTGTAGTTCTTATGGTTCCGGAGCTCTATGATCTTAAATTTTCCAAAAAAATATCAATTTTTAAAGAAAGTGCTTAAGGTCAAGGTGACGTATCTCTGCTATTATAGCTCTCACAGGGCTCGTTCACACACCATTTTGTAACCAGTGAGCAGGGCTCCAGTTTATCATCCAAGATCAAACAAATCAAAAGATGACATTTATTTTAACCTTTAACTTTCGAAAAAATGTTGAGTGGATTCTTGGATTGTTCTATAACTTGAAGGTATCATGAGTACATTTATTTATACTGGTCATACAGAAAAGTTGTTTGGAATATTTTAATAGTTTAGCAGCTACAGCCCTTCTAATGACAAATGCTAAAGTAACACCTATTCCAAGCCTATAGTACCAAAGAATCTCGATCACACCACAATCCCAATGGGGGTGTCCGAGGGTTCCTTCTTTTCCCGTTCACTCTAACCCTTCATGCACGACCTGATCATACCCACTCAACCCAACACTTACATCCGCTCATAAGTGGATGACCTCCTATGACCACACAACACCACAAACATTAGACCACAGCTGCACACGTCCAGAAAAACCTGGACTCTCTCGAAGTCTGGCTGCAGGTCAACAAAGTGAATGTGTCCGCATGCAAGTCATCACTCACATTATTAACATCAGATAACATTGGAACACCGCATACACCTTTATGTCAGACTGAACAACACTCGTTCACGACACAGTCCCACTACCATGATCGCTGGAGTTGTTGTTGCTGAGCCCTAACTCCTGCTGTGATGGAAAAGCCATAGCCGGTGCACAGCCTGAAATCCAGGAACCCACAGACATGTGCATGTTGGGAGTGTTACAGTAGATGAAGGTCTTCATATTATACATACATCCCTGAGGAAGTTAATGCCGTCTCTCGGGCGTTGCCACAGATCACGTACCGACGTGATAATATGGCGAGCTTACAGAGTGCGATGGCTCTGGGCACAACGTCATGACGTGTTCGACCGTATCGGGCGAACCCCGGCATCGCAGGAAGAGATCAGAAGGGTCATTCCATAGTCTATGCTGGTATGGCTGGAGGGCCGTGTGGTGGCTGCACCTCAGCCGAAACTGGTGGATTCAGTCATTTGTGGGCAACCCAAACTCCTCACGTCCACCTCAGGTGAGTGACTCTGTAGAACAGAGTTGATTTTATGTGTTCAACTAATTCAAGAGCTGTGAAGTGTGCGTACTTGTTTGTGCATAGATGTGTTGTCTGTAGGACGAGGAATAGTTGTGTAAAGGGAGCCGATGTGTATTTGCCGGTGTGTTGTGTAGGTGTCTGTTGGTTTGACGTGGTTCAGCCGTTTGTGGCAGGGATGTGTCGGGCCTACAACCTTGTTAAAATATTGCGTTCCTCATATCAAGATGATGTTTGAGAAGGAGAACCTTGGTTACCTTATGCAAGTGGGATATGGGTGTGGTCTGAGTACATCCCTTGTCGATGCACAAGCCGTGTTCTGCACAAGCTGTGTAGGAGGAATTTGCGAAGGAGATAGGGGCTTGATGAATCGTTTGTATAGTGTTGTAATAGATTCCTGGGAGTGACCGTAGTTGTTGTAGTAGTAGTTGCTTCCGAAGTTAATGCAGACTCCCCCGTAGGGCGGTTGAAGAGTGGCGAAGTAGGTGCAGCGTAGATTAAGAGTAGGTTCAACTTAGATTCGGAGTAGTTTCAACGTAGACACAGTAGGTTTAACACAGTTACAGAGTAGGTCTAACAAAGTAATATAAAGTAAACGTAGAAACAGAGTAGGTTTAACGCATAGTTACCGAGTAGGTTCGACGTAGGCATAGAGTAGGTTCAACGCAGATACCAAATAGGTCTCTGCGCTAACATTATTATAATTATTGTTTTTTTTTGGTTTCCCTCAAGCTTTCTAGGATTGCAGTGGGGTGGCAGAGGTGTCTCGGGTTCCAAAAGAGCCGATGAATCCCGGAAGGTCGCCAAAGTCCCCCGGGTCTCCCGAGTTACCCGAGGCCCCTCGTCTCAGCTCGACCAATTCGACTCGCCTCAACATGTTCGATTGATCTCGACGCACCTCGACCAGCCTCGACGCGACCCCTGCCTTCTGCATCAGTAATCCGTGGACTGCAATGGTCAACTGTTCTACTCAAACATTTCACATATTTACATCCATCTGTGTATGGTTTTTACAGCGTGGGGAGGGGGAGCCAGGGGTGCCAGGGTTCAGAGGGGCCTCAAACGTGTCCCTAAGTTTCTCAAGGGGGTCTCTAAGGGTCCTAAGGGAGTCCCAAAGGGCCCCGGAAGGGTCCAAGTGGATCTCCCTAAATCCTCCTAGTCTTCCGAGTCCCCCAAGTTCTCAAAACCCCCGGGTCCCTCAAGTCCTCTAGGACCCGTGAGCACCCCCACTCCTGGTTCACCTAGTCTCAGCCAGCCTCGGTTTGTCTCGACTCATCGCTCCACCAGTCGACTCTTCTCCACCCGCCTCAGCCTGTCTCGACTTGCCTCGTCCCCTCCACGGACAGTGCCGTTCAAGACTTTCGCTTTCTAAGATCAACGCAAACATCGTTTCATCATTTAGCCATCAAACCGCCTAACTGTGCTCGGGGGCATATATTTGGCGCCCAGGGAGAGCGCAAATTTTCCCACCGTAGGTTGAACTAAACTAACTAACACACCGCATGGTCCACCTAGGGCCTCTGCGGGCGTCTAACGATATACAATTTTATAATCAATACAAAATAGATCACCATGAAAAAAGGGCAGAGAAAAATAATAGAGCCCAAGCAAGAAGAAATACTAAAGTGTTAAAATGAAGTGTTAATGATCTATAAAATGAATAATCATCCATCCACCCCTAGTGACCGTAGGTGGTTGTGATAAGTACCTGGTACACGTTCAGTCATGGTTTGGAGACAGTGCAGATATTGTTTGATTGAGGTTTGAATGTCATCCCCGTGTCGGAAGTTACAACAAGGATAGTAGTGGGACTGTGGAGTACGGGAGTGTTGTTGAGCGTGACATAAGTGGATGCGGTGTTCACAGTCATTTGGTGTAAATAATGTGAGAGAAGGCTTTTGCGGACACCTCCACTCTATTTTCCAGCAGCCAACTTCAAGAAAGTTCACGTACTGCTGGAGGTATGCATCTGCAGTCTCGTGTTAGTGGTTTTGTGTGATTGGAGTAACTGATAACAGAGGAATGACGTTCAAATCTCATACAAACAACATCAGCACTAAAGCAAAACCTAGACTGAATGTGAACCGGGAAGTTACAAAACAACCTGCGGACACATCAAGGAATCCATTACAACGCTGAACAAACAAATCATCTGACCCATCATTTCCTGCGCAAACACTACCTGGTCCTCAAACCTTGCTCCAACACACATTAACCGCCTTCAAAGAATACACGTATCGCAACCAGCCGGGCACAGATTGCATTTATATTCAGTCTGCATGAGGACACAAAGGGCCTCCTTTGTAAATATCTTGATATAAGGCAGACACAATTCTTTAGCAAGTCTGTAGACCTGGCCCATCCCTTCCACCAATTATTGAATCTACATCAAACCCACCGAAACATACCTTATACACTGGTAGCACACTCCGGTTCCCTTTACACCACCATTCCTCATCCAACAGACAACCCACTCACACACTTTATAGCTCTTGCACAGATTGCTCATTGAGCACACATGAACCAACAGAGTCACATGGCAAAAGTGATTGTGGAGGAGTTGGGGTTGCCCATGGGTGGCAGGGTTTATCTGTCAAGGCTAGGGTGCGGGCACTACACGGTCCGTAGTCAAATCAACATAGACTGGGGAACGTTCCACCTGATCTGCGCCTGTACTGTCTGGGAGCACCCGATACGGTTAAGACTAGATTAGATTTAATAGGCTTTCTAGTACGCTTGATTTACCGTCCTACTGGCACCGAACGTCAAACTACTAGTGCTGCATCAAGTTATAGACTAATTTTAGATTAGAGGGGTGTAAGGAAACGCAGGTTGAATACGGATTGAAGGAGATAGAGGATAATGATAGAGGAGAAGGGTCAAGGTGAATAAAGACAAGACAGACATCGAGGTTATTTATGGAATTGATTGCACAGTTACGTGATAGTTTGACCCTAATTAATCAGAAATGGTACTGGCTTCTACACAACACTGCACCGGTTTTACACTTTCAACGGAAAAACTGACCAGTTATATCGAGATAAAGGGGTGCCGTCCCGACTGTACTCCTCCGCTATCAACCCTCGATTTGCCCCACTTAAAACCCACGACAGCGCAGGTCGTAGCATGGCGGCAGAGTCAATTTAAGAATGTCCTCAACCACCATCCGACTGAAGGCTCATGGCTCGGACGCAAACGCAGGAGATGAAGAGGCGAGGCGGGGCAACTGGAGATGCATGACAACTGGGGATGAAAGACCACTGGAGATGCACGACAGCGCACGACCACTGGCCTCTTCTGCAAGAGGAATGACGACGCAGGAGATGAAGGGAGGCGCTGGCAATTGGAGATGACGAGGAGATGCGGGACAACTGGAGATGCCTGACAACTGGGGATACAGGACCATTGGAGATGCACAACAGTGCAAGACCACTAGCCTCATCTGCAAGAGGAATAACGACGCAGGAGATGAAGGGGGGCGCCTGGCAATTGGAGATGACGAGGAGATAGGACCACTGGAGATGCCTGACCACTGGCCTCTTAGGCACGACGGACGACTATGCAGGACCTGAAGAGGAGACGCCTGTCAACTGGCGATGGCGAGGCAGGAGATGAAAAGGGACGCCTGGCAACTGGCCTATTCTGACAATCTCCGAACGTGCACCGATGTGGCTTCTCCATCGCAACCCCATCCTGTCAGACGCCGAGCTGCCTCGCGAGGCGCTCCCAGATGTGGTTCGTGCTGTTGCCTTCTCGTGACTTGACTGGTGCCTGCCAGGAGGGTCTTGCCAACTCTAGCCGGGCGAACATGATAGTAGACCGTTGGGCCGGGCCACACTACGAAAGCGAGAAACGCTACAAACTGATATAATGTGTTTTCCAACTCGGACATATCTGCCTCCTACAACCAAAATACATCACGCATAGACTTGAAACTAGTTACCAGTCTAGATATCACCCCGGCCGAGTCGTTCCGTACAGCGACAACCATCCTACACTTGCAGTAAACAGGATATAGATGAAATAGGAACGAGCCTGGGGCATGATAACGCCGCGGCTCCTAAACAATAAGAATATATACAGACTGAGACATTGAAATGAAGGCTAGCTAACTTACAAAAGCTAGCTAAATTACAAAAAAATGTAGAACTATAAAATGTCAACAATTACATTACAGTGGTTGAGCTTACTACTGCGTAAAATCTAAGTCCTGAATGCTGCAAATGTCAAAAGTATGAACGGGTGCCACAGGAGATACTGTACTGAAGTGTTGAGGCCATATGGTCCCAGCACCCGATACGGTTGAGCCCGTCATGATGTGTACCCAGCCATTGTCCCGGACGAGCTCAACGATTATATGACATCGGTGCGTGATCTGTGGAAACACCCGCGAGACAGCATGGGCTTCCTCATAGTGTAGGTCTAATATAGGGTCCCGCACTGGCCGTAATATTTTGAGTGTGCCACGCCGTGGCTCATCCACCGCAGAAGTTGGGTTAAGCAACAACAACGACAACATCTTCCCTTACGACTGTCATATGCGCCCAAGATTGGGAGCAGTGCAGCCTATGATGGAACGAAAATATTTAATAATCAAGTGTATTATTCATTAAAATTGAAAGACAGAACCATTTCGGGAAGATGTATTTGAATTTCTAGCGATCAGTATGATTCTCGGATATGAATTACTTGGAAGGAAGATTCAAATAGAATCAATGCATATCATCAGTTACTTAATCAAAAAAATTTACAGAAGTGATATTTTTTGTCATTTACGTCAGAGAGGGTTGGGGGAGGTGGTTATTTTCCCGCCTAATCAATCTTGAATACGCTCGAATGCAAAAAATATATATAATACTTTCTGGACGTGTACAATTTTTAAACTTTGGTCTACTCTGCAGCGAAGTTGTACCATGGAAATTCCATACATCGTTCGAGGTTTCTTGACCTAATCTATTGTGAAATGGTACAATGCAAATTCACTGGTACGGAAAAGGAATAACATAGCATACTACTCACCTGAGCAGCAGCTGGAGAGGGATCCAGGAGAGCTGCCTTCTCCTTCATACGCGTAGTTCCTCAGATCATCCAGTGAAGGCAACTGAGGACACCCACAGCCTGAAGTCTTCTCGGTGGTCTCTGCATCATCTTCCTTGACCACACAGCTATTGTTTGAACTCTCCTTTGTGCCTTGCTTTTTGAACGTCTCTCTTTCTTTTCTGGAAGACTTTGTTGGCAGCGCTGCAGTGTCAGGCACGGCGCAATATTCTCCACAACTGAAAGTATCAGGTTCTACGGACGGGTCCAATGGAAATCTTTGCTCGACTTCTTTACTAAAATCTTGTTCACATGTTATTGAATCCTGTGGTTTTTCTGAGGAGCATTTGTTGAGTCTGCAATCCGGTAAATGAACCTGCAGCACTTTGCAGTCCTTATGCTTCAAAGTAACAGGATGGGGTGTATGCTCGGGAAGTTCTTGTGCTAAACCTTGTCCTTTGTCTATCAAAGAAATTCGACCTTTGCTTTCTCTTTTTTGTTGCCCCAACGCTGCGCATTTCCTCCTGACGTTGGGTGACTTCGGAGGAATCGAAACTTGAGCTCCTGCAGCTGCTTCTGAAACAAGAAGAGAATTACAATCAACCAAAAAATAAGTGAATAAAAACGAATACGGTTTCATATGTTCGAATAATAGAAACTAAATTCAGTAAGTACACTACCATGACATTTAAAAAGTAAGGTCTCATGCGGATTTTTTCATCTTTTATTTATATTTCTTCGAAAAAAAGCCATGTCTTAAATACGTGTCATGTCCATATGTTTCATAGATTAGATTTGTACAGTTGTTTTGTGGCTCAGCTAAATCATAGGTAATAAACGCGACAAGGTTAGTAACATGTGGTAACGTGGGACATCACAAGGTCCTTTACTCTGGATGCGTTGCTAGGAGCAATAAAAGCGATTAGGTCGTTGGGCATAACCGCGGATAACTTTGCCCACTCGACGCCCCTGGGGACGGATTGGGAACACTTCCGTACAACGAGCGTGGAAATAATTTGAGAATTATTTGTACATATATGATCGTAATTGTGTGTGTAACCCAGCATCGCGACCGTCCAGAAGGACGAAAGACAGTATTATCGCGGCCACACGTTATACGGGCCACGCTGTACCGTGCACTATACGTTTCACTCTTCCTGTCCATTTACAGAAATAGAGGTAATATTAATTCGTACCTGTGATTCAAGTCCTCCGCCTTTATTGCATTTATAAAACGAATTTTACTTCAGAAGTTTTGAGCTTGACGATTTATCGTCCGAAAATGAAAGCTCCTAACTGAAGCTCCGAAATAAAGCTCTAACTGAAGCTCCGAAATAAAGCTCTAACTGAAGCTACGAAATAAAGCTCTAACTGAAGCTCCGAAATAAAGCTCATAACTGAAGCTTCGAAATGAAGCTCCTAACTGAAGCTCCGAAATAAAGCTCCTAACTGAAGCTCCTAAATAAAGCTCCTAACTGAAGCTCCAAAATAAAGCTCCCAACTGAAGCTCCGTAATAAAGCTAACTAAAGCTCCATAATAAAGCTCCTAACTGAAGTTCCGAAATAATGCTCCGAAATAAAGCTCCGAAATAGAGCTTCGAAATAAAGCTCCGAAATAAAGCTCCTAACTGAAGCTCCGAAATAAAGCTCCGAAATAAAGCTCCTAACTGAAGCTCCGAAATAAAGCTCCTAACTGAAGCTCCGAAATAAAGCTCCTAACTGAAGCTCCGAAATAAAGCTCCTAACTGAAGCTCCTAATTAAAGCTCCTAACTGAAGCTCCTAATTAAAGCTCCTAACTGAAGCTTCTAATTAAAGCTCCTAATTAAAGCTCCTTACTGAAGCTCCTAATTAAAGCTCCTAATTAAAGCTCCTAACTGAAGCTCCTAATTAAAGCTCCTAATTAAAGCTTCTCACTGAAGCTCCTAATTAAAGCTCCTAACTAAAGCTCTTGACTAAAGCGCCTAACTAAAGTTCCTAGCTGAAGCTCTTAACTAGTAATCTGTGCACGATTGTTACGTTGGATTGAAGTATCTGCATGAGCTATTTACACATGAAGTGTCCATTTATATGATGACATTGGGATTGGCATAATGGAAGCGTCCTGGAAACATTAGTTGTTCAGTGAAACACTGGTTCAGTTACACCTAAATCAAACATTAAAAGCTCAATTATACTTAAATTGAATCTAACATGATTGGCTTTTTGTTGACACGCTGATGTTTCAAATACTCTCTTCTCTTCCACTTCGTAAGAGCCATACGGTTTAGCATTGCGTTTCTGTTTTTTATTCGAATGAATCTTGAAGAGAAAACATTACAAAGACTTATTTACGAGAGAATCTTGATAATATTCGTTGAACGGAGTTTTCGACTGACTTAGACCTTTGTGTCTTTTAACCTTACTCGGGAATTTCGAAACTTCTAAGTTCCTCGACTGTCCTCGAATTTAAAAAACAATTGCTGCTCGGCGCTGAATGTCGGCTAGGTACAGTGTGGCGTCTCCCGCGCTCGGCAGTCTAGGCCGGCTCAACCCCCAAAACTTCAACTCCCCACCTTCCTATATTAGCTAGGTCTAGCCTGAAACATCATTAATTCGTCGCTACTGCTTTGAGCGCAGCACACTCCCGCCTAACTCGATCCCCAGGATCGCTGCACCTTTTTGAAAGGTAAGATTCAGTGCGGGGCTGCCCATCTGGGTAGTGGATTAGTGACCTGCTGCCCCTAGAGCCCCAGATGGGGTCGGCAATTATTGCCCTGCCATACTGAATTTGCTCTCAGTGAGCTGCGTCCTATCAGAAATTTGTCGACTCACAAATTTTGACAACAAATAAAATTTGTCGATACACAAAATTTATCCGCACCAAAATTTGTTTACACACAAAATTTATAGACAAATTTCTTCACCACACAAATTTTGCAGACACAAAAATTTGTAGACACATAAGATTTGTCGGCATCAAAAATTTTGTTGACAAGTTATTTTGTTGACACAAAAAAAATTGTTGACACAAAAAATTTTGTCGACACAAAATCTGCCGACATACAAAATTTGTTGACAGAAATCTGTTGACACAAAATTTGTCGACACAAAATTTGCCGACACAGAAATTTGTTGACACGGAAATTTGTTAACACAAACTGGTTGACAGGGAAATTTGTCAACACAAACTTGTCGACACGTTAACTTGTCAACACACAAAATTTGTCGGCAACAAAATTTGTCAACACATAAAGGGTCGACACACATACTTTGTCGACAAGAATTTTGTCAACGCACAAAAATTGCCGACACACAAAATTTGCCGACCAACAAACTGTCGCCACAAAAATTTTGTCGGTACCAAAAATTTGTCTACACTTAATTTTGTCGACACAAAAATTTGTCGACGAACGAAATTTGCCGACACACAAAATTGCATCGACTCAAAAATTTGTCAACACAAGAATTTGGAGACACAAATTTCGTCAGAACCAAAATTTTGTCGACGCATAAATTTGTCGACATACATTGCCGATACAAAAATTTGTCAACACAAAAATTTTGTCAACATACTTTTTTTTTTCGACACATCCAGACAATTTATGGTCGGATTTAACACTCTTTCTGCAAATATTGTCTTATAACCATATTGTCTTATAACCATACTCTCATATGGTCTTTACATCCGACTTAGACTTCTCTCTCCATGTTTTCAGAAAATGCCGAAAACGCCCTCCACGTCGGACCAACGAGCCACCCGACAGCAAGACCCATCGGCTTCCCGGCCACTTGCTTCCGATGTGCCTATCCTCTGCCCACAGATAACCTACATACCACTTGCCTGAAACACTCCAGCTGCTTGCCTGAAACAGACATCTGCTTAAGCGACCCTAGGCAGTGCGGCTTCCGAGGCATTAATGAACAGATATCGGCCCATGAAACGGAGATACACAAGGTTATTTTTGCACCCTGACTCCCGCCACCTTGCACTTCCGTGCACGCAACGCAATCCACCTCGCTACTCGGAGAATAGGAACAAACGGAAGGCAAAGAAGGACAGAACGGCAAAAGGCAGCCCAGGTCGCCCTTCCTCCCAAACGTCTAGGGGCTCTAGCAGGGATACCGTGCTAACTATGCTCGTCGAGGCCGGCGCGTCGGGGCTAGGGGACCGTGAGGAAGGGCCGTTCGTGTGAGTAG
>SDVV010019151.1:511-13594 GCA_016164225.1 Gammarus roeselii | reverse complement strand
GATGCACAGTGCACAAGAGAGCGCAGGCAGCTCAATGGGGAGGGAGTGATGCACAGTGCACAAGAGAGCGCAGGCAGCTCAATGGGGAGGGAGTGATGCACAGTGCACAAGAGAGCGCAGGCAGCTCAATGGGGAGGGAGTGATGTACAATGTACAAGAGAGCGCAGGCAGCTCAATGGGGAGGGAGTGATGTACAATGTACAAGAGAGCGCAGGCAGCTCAATGGGGAGGGAGTGATGTACAGTGCACAAGAGAGCGCAGGCAGCTCAATGAGGAGATAAGGTACAGCGCACAGGAGAGTGCAAAGCAGCGGAAAGAGGCGGAACCATCAAGTTGAAAGGTATAAGGCACACTTGCAGTTGAAATTTAGTGGTACGAATACAACACGCACTTAATATATACAACAGATATCGCAGTTGAGGAAAGGAGTGTTGTCGTGCACAAGCTGAGCCATGAGCCGGCAAGAGGAGCGGGAGGAGTATAATCAGAGGAAAGAACAGGGCGAAATGTGTCGCTAAATCAGTACAGACATGAGGTAGCTACAATACACTGTTTTATAACGTTATATTGCAATAAAACAACATAAAATCTGCCTTTTCAACTCGGAGTCAGAAGCCAACAAACACACGACAGGCTGGGAAAGTTTTCAATTTATTCGTTAGGTTGGTAGGCCGTGCGTCGCGTGCAGGGCGGCCGTTGGTTGTCGTAAAGAGGGCCAAAACAAGGCGGGCCAGAGGGGGAAACACCCGAGAAAGCCCCATAAACCGGACCCTGTCATTAGCCGATACGCGGAGGTTCTAAGGAAATTAAATGACACCGTGTTACTGTACCACTACCGGACGATAATGGTACATGGAGTTGCGCATGTCGTGACATAATCAACGCTTACTGGCATGAATGTGCCGATCTAATAACCTGTTAACTGGTATGAAGGTGCCGATATAATGACCCTGTTAACTGGTATGAAGGTGCCGATATAATGACCCTGTTAACTGGTATGAAGGTGCCGATATAATGACACTGTTAACTGGTATAAAGGTGCCGATATAATGACCCTGTTAACTGGTATGAAGGTGCAGATATAATGACACTGGTAACTGGTATGAAGGTACCGATATAATGACCCTGTTAACTGGTATGAAGGTGCCGATATAATGACCCAGTTAACTGGTATGAAGGTGCCGATATAATGACCCTGTTAACTGGTATGAAGGTGCCGATATAATGACCCTGTTAACTGGTATGAAGGTGCCGATATAATGACCCTGTTAACTGGTATGAAGGTGCCGATATAATGACACTGTTAACTGGTATGAAGGTGCCGATATAATGACCCTGTTAACTGGTATGAAGGTGCATATATAATGACACTGGTAACTGGTATGAAGGTACCGATATAATGACCCTGTTAACTGGTATGAAGGTGCCGATATAATAACCTTGGTAATTGGTATGAAGGTGCCGATATAATGACCCTGTTAACTGGTATAAAGGTACCGATATAGTGACCCTGTTAACTGGTATGAAGGTGCCGATATAATGACACTGTTAACTGGTATGAAGGTACCGATATAGTGACCCTGTTAACTGGTATGAAGGTACCGATATAGTGACCCTGTTAACTGGTATGAAGGTGCCGATATAATGACCCTGGTAACTGGTATGAAAGTGCCGATATAATGACCCTGTTAACTGGTATGAAGGTGCCGATATAATGACCCTGGTAACTGGTATGAAGGTGCCGATATAATGACCCTGTTAACTGGTATGAAGGTGCCGATATAGTGACCCTGTTAACTGGTATGAAGGTGCCGATATAATGACCCTGTTAACTGGTATGAAGGTGCCGATATAGTGACCCTGTTAACTGGTATGAAGGTGCCGATATAGTGACCCTGCGTGTACAGTACAACCACCGACACCTAGAGAAGTTGCGAAGCATGTTTGAGATCAGCAGTTGAATCTTCTCTCGAAATTCATGTAACTAAGGAGTACACAAATGATACGTTATTTGTACACACGAGTAATTTCTATTCATGGCCAGTACAACCTTTACACGGGCCTAGTAAGCCGCCCACACATGTTGTGTAGGCCCAATATGCAGGATGAGCCTCCCCCTCATGCAAATAGTGACGTACAATGGCTATACACACCCTTAGCCATTATCTACATGAATAAAGCCATCGAATAAAGGGCTTTCATCGCGAAACAACAAAACTTGGGTTTCAGTCTCCATTGATTTGCGAGTGCCATCGCGTCTAGCGCCATCTGTTGGCTGAAAATGGCGAGGGAGCTCCAGCAAGTCGTCAAGGGCCTGTCGGCTACTTCACAAGAGGCCAATACATCATAGCCGCGATACCGACTGCAACTGTTGTAAAACAATCGAGGGGTAAACGACGGAAAAGAAATGGCAATGGGTTGAAGGAAGCCCTACGCATCTGAGATGAGGATAGGCCTACCCTTGGCTGGCAGCAGGCCAGCGTCGATAGAAAGTGGGAGGCACAGGCAATTGAGATAGTTCAACGGATCTGTAGAGCCTGCATGCCATGCTTTAGATGAAGTTAACTAGAACCGCTTCGAGAGGTTTGATGACACACACACACACACAGCCTACTGAAACTGCAAAATTAAAAATATTTTAAAAATGTAATAATGTTCGGAAAAAAAATTGTGTAAATGTTTGCCCATAACGTCACGTGCTTGCATATACAACTTTCGTGAAGATTGGTTTTAATTAAGTCGGATAAACAGACGTCCACGCTTGCGAGTAGACCAAACAATTAAGTCGGATAGACAGACGTCCATGTCTGCAAGTAGACCAAACAATTAAGTCGGATAGTCAAACGTCCATGTCTGCGAGTCGACCAAACAATTAAGTCGGATAGACAGACGTCCATGTCTGCGAGTAGACCAAACAGTTGAGTCGGATAGACAGACGTCCACGTTTGCGAGTAGACCAAACAATTAAGTCGGATAGACAGACGTCCATGTCTGCGAGTAGACCAAACAGTTAAGTCGGATAGACAGACGTCCATGTCTGCGAGTAGACCAAACAATTAGGTCGGATAGACAGTAAAGTCCAATAGACAGACGTCCATGTCTGTGAGTAGACCAACAATTAAGTCGGATGGAAAGTTAAGTCGGATAGACAGACGTCCATGTCTGCGAGTAGACCAGACATTTAAGTCGGATTGACAGTTAAGTCGGATAGACAGACGTCCACGTCTGCGAGTAGACCAAACAGTTAAGTCGGATAGACAGACGTCCATGTCTGCGAGTAGACCAAACAGTTAAGTCGGATAGACAATTAAGTCAGATAGACAGACGTCCATGTCTGCGAGTAGACCAAACAGTTAAGTCGGATAGACAGACGTCCATGTCTGCGAGTAGACCAAACAGTAAAGTCGGGTAGACAGACGTCCATGTCTGCGAGTAGACCAAACTGTTAATTCAACAGTGAATATCAGTCCCAGCAACAAAAGCGCCAATTGACAAGCAGCATTACAATGACACTATCATCAGAGGATCATTCAGGTGTCGTTGGAATGATCGCCGAATATATTCGTAGATAATGCAATGCTACGTACACAGTTGTACAAAACATTATCGTGCGGACAAAACGTCAACGAACACAATTGTACACAACAATATCGTACAAACAACACAATCTATATGGAACTTCAATCTAAAATTATTATTTCACATGGACACACGCGAGACGGCTCGACTAACAAGCACGTCGATAGGAGCAACGAAAGAAGATTCTTTATTAGTAAATCAATAGCAAATAAAACAACTTATATATTTTCAGATAAAAGATCAAATTGATGTGGCTTATATTACTTCATTTGAGTCTAAACAGACGTTAAGGGAATTATGGAAATCGAATTTTAGTTAATCTTTAACGTTTGAAAAAAAAAAAAAATTGGAGAGTTCAGTCAATCTACGACGCTTGACGAACTTTCTTCCAATACTCTCCTAAAAAGCCATATGAACTTCATCCAACCAAGTGTCGACGTTGTTATAACTAGAACCTCGACCACCTCTTGAGCTCAAAACACTCTCCTAATCACATTATCAACACGCCACGACTTTACTCATCTCTGGGCCATCAACACCCCCACCTAATCTAACACATTACCTACATGCCACGACCCTACTTCTCTTTGAGTACAACACACACGACTAATCCGATGCCACGTGGACAGGTCACGCTCCTTCACAACCATGAGTCATCAATTACCCCCACCTAATCCAGCAGAGTCAACAAGTCACGAGTCCCTCCTGAGCTGATCCACCACCGCGTCTACATGCCACCACCCTCCTCATTCCTGAGCTATCAACTGTCACCTAATCCAACACCGCGTGTGCATGACAGGACTCTCCTCACCCCTGAGCCATCAACAGTCACCTATTCCATCACCGCGTGTGCATGCCACGACTCTCCTCACCCCTGAGCCATCAACAGTCACCTAATCCAACACCGCGTGTGCATGCCTCGACTCTCCATACCCCTAAGCAATCAACAGTCACCTAATCCAACACAGTGTCGACATGTCACGAACTTTCACACCCCCGAACCATCAACAATAGCACCCCAAACCAGCACATCATCAATAGACCACGAGCCTCCCAACCACCGAGCCATTAACACCCTTGCGCAATCTAAGTGTCAACATGCGACGACCCTACTCACTCCTGAGCCATCAACAATCTCAAGTAATTCAACACCGCATCAACATACGGCGAATCAGCCCACCTCCAAGGCATCAACATCTTAACTTAAGCTAACACCGCGTCAACACGTCAGGAGCCTCCGCACCCCAGAGCAATCAACACCATCACCTTATCCAACACCGTGTCAACATGTCATGAACATCCCACCTTTGAGCCCCACCTAATCCAACATTGTGTCAACAAACCGCCAGCCCCCTACCCCTTGACGCGAAGATCGCGTGCCCTGCCGTACTTCCATTTGGAAATCACACAGTCCGAATTAGCTTCCATTGTGGAGGTGTAAAGAGATCCCGTAAATAGCGCCACAGTGAACGCCTTTTGTCTACTCAACTCTAGAACTGCGCCAAGAGCCACATTAACTTGGAAGAAGTGTGGCCAAACTACAGGCTCAACTGAACCACAGCCTCATCATCCTTTACATTGACCACAGTGCTAAGCAAACAGATCAGTGAAGACCCGCAATAAGGGAAGGTTTTCAAAGAAGACATTCCAGTAATTATTTTATCGGTTAAGACAGCCCACTCTGCCGGTAAGAGGCCAGGAAGTAGACTGTTTATGAGGACCAGTTGTTCCCGATAGAGGGCCATAGTCGGCTCAACGGTAGCGGCTACAGAGTTGTGTAGGAGACTGAGTACGGCCAAGTACTCGGAGACCATTAGTTTGCAGAAGAAAAACCCGCCATTACAGAGGTAAGGGCCCAACGGCACGCCAAGGACGACGGGCCAACAGAGGGTTTGACTGCTTTAGTCAATATAAGAATGGAATGAAATGTGTTGTGATGGCACAGCGCCTTGAAAAGGTGTCTTAAACTGAGGCAGAATTAATCTACCCCTGATGAAGGAGTAATCGAGGACTAAACCAAATATGAGAATTAAAGATGTGATGCTCTTAATAGCCGTTCAATATTCCACTGTCCAGATATCGGCACATCATAATACGAGTTAATGGGGTAAAACCAATGAAGTTTTGTATAAGGCTTTCGAAAGCCTTGGTAGCCGTGGGTGCTATGGGACGTTCCTAACAGTAGTTCTAATTGCGTCCACTACATTAATCTGCCGGATATGAGAAGATCATTTGGTCACGCAAATATCAACAGTCTTGCATGGTGAAATAAAAGTGTAATTGACAGCACACATACAAAACCTAATATGACGTCAAATAATTATTAAAACTCAAAATTAAAATGCAGATCGATTTGGGACAAACCATAACTAATCCCTAAGAAATTATATCTTCTGATGATGTTCACCTATAATTTGAACCACAAACAGACAACATCCATAAATTGTTGACGAAACCTCAACATATTCAATGTGGAATTTGATTTGACAGACGGACGAACCAGCACAAACAACGTCAATAAACACTGGGTAGAAAATGGTAAAGAAAAAAGAATCAATTGAATTTAGGGAAATTTGGTTCGAAGTCACTCAGTCCTGTCAAAACCAGCAACTCCCAGCAAATACTATTAATATTAGTGATACAAATTACAAGTGTGAATTGTCGTGTGTTGTCAAATCTCTGGGCTCATAAATAGCAACCATTCGGCTGTGGTGAACTACACAACCTCAGCTTCGAAGTATTTTGCCGACAGTGGCAGTACAGAACGACTGCTATCTCGTGCCCTGCCTGCAAAACATGAAAAACAGTAGGCCCGCAGGTACAATTCCTCTCCCCTGCCTCAACACATGCAAAGCAGTAGGCCTGTCACGTGAGCCGCCTCTTGTCTGTTGCTGTCGCCGGAACCAGCCCGCCTTGTTCACCACTGAAGCCTCTTTCACAAGTTCCCTGCAATCAGCCTTTATATCGTACGGTATCAGTGGCGCCGGCTCCATATTCACGCTGGTCTTCGCTAATCCCATCCCCAGGACCGATGCCTAGACGAGCAGGCTGGTCACAGTACTCTATAAACCAATCTTTGTAGCCAAGAACAAAGCTGGCGTCAAGGGCAATTCTGGCTAGTTCACATGAATCACAATAAATGTGTAAGATAATAAGCTCGAGATACAATTACAAGTTTTTCTTTGGTCGAGCTGGACCAAAACTCCTCTTAATTTCAACGTGCAATATACTCTTGCCAGTTTCATTGCGCGCGGTCCAATGCTTTTGCGGCCTTTATCAGTGCATCAACAACGGGCCACTGTCTGAACGCGGCGCCGTAGGGGGGTAAGGGGGGAGGGAAGAGAGACAGGTGTGGGGAGAGGAAAGGAATTGGGTAAAATAATCAGCACACCCCCTCCTCATTTGTTCACGAGTTTCCTCCCAGCCTGTATACGACTAATGCCATCCAACACGAAATTCTACTAGTTAGAAATTACGGCAATGTTCTGTAATAGGTAGTTTTGTGATTGGTAGTTTTGTGATTGGTAGTTTTGTGATTGGTAGTTTTGTGATTGGTAGTTTTGTGATTGGTAGTTTTGTGATTGGTAGTTTTGTGATTGGTAGTTCTGTGATTGGTAGTTCTGTGATTGGTAGTTCTGTGATTGGTAGTTCTGTGATTGGTAGTTCTGTGATTGGTAGTTCTGTGATTGGTAGTTCTGTGATTGGTAGTTCTGTGATTGGTAGTTCTGTGATTGGTAGTTCTGTGATTGGTAATTCTGTGATTGGTAATTCTACGATTGGTAGTTTTGCGATTGGTAGTTTTGCGATTGGTAGTTCTGCGATTGGTAGTTCTGCGATTGGTAGTTCTGTGATTGGTATTTCTGTGATTGGTAGTCCTGTGATTGGTAGTTCTGTGATTGGTAGTTCTGTGATTGGTAGTTCTGTGATTGGTAGTTCTGTGATTGGTAGTTCTGTGATTGGTAGTTCTGCGATTGGTAGTTCTGCGATTGGTAGTTCTGTGATTGGTAGTTCTGTGATTGGTAGTTCTGTGATTGGTAGTTCTGTGATTGGTAGTCCTGTGATTGGTAGTCCTGTAATTGGTAGTCCTGTGATTGGTAGTTCTGTAATCGGTAGCTCTGTAATCGGTAGCTCTGTAATCGGTAGTTCTTTAATCGGTAGTTCTGTAATCGGCAGTTCTGTAATCGGTAGTGCAGACTGTCAACCAGCCCTGCAACTTAAATCATCTAGTACTTATCAAGAGTCTCAAATAAGAGTTTTCAGAACAAATTCTAAAATGAAGCGATCTCTCTCTCCTAATCCCTGGTCAGACTCCCTTCTCTCCTCGTCTCCCACGGTAGGTCACGGCTGCTCAGGACAACTCAGAATAGAACATTTATAATACCAGATCTCTTCGCTCCTACCGCCACACTATTAATCAGCGTACCCATCGCCAGTTGATACCTCACTCCAACCAGTTGACAGCTACAATCCCAGAATGCTCTCAGCGCCGCGCTTTCACACCATCTCCGGCCTCGCCGTCAGTTTATCTCTCACCCCAAACCGAGAGTCTCCTGCTTGGCCTCGACCTGACAAACTAGGCACCATTTCGTCCAATTGTCGCGGGGTAGAACGACCCCATCGTCGCTCCCTCCATCAACAATTTGGCACCAATCTCGAAAGTTATCAAGCTCGTTATCGGCGAGCCAGCGCTATCGATCACGGTCTCTCCGGTCGTGGGGAAATCGGCAAGTGCTTACTCGACACGGTGGTATCCTGTGCAGGGAGTCCTGTGAATCTATTGGAAGGAGGATATGGTTCAGCTGATTGCAGGAACAACGCGTAAATGTGTTTGTTGCCAACGAGGTTCCCAATGGGTGGCGTCTCTGTGTTGACAGGTCTTCCTCGCACGCACAACGATGTACAACTAGCTCGCTTACGCTCAACTAGCTCGCTTACGCTCAACTAGCTCGCTTACGCTCAACTAGCTCGCTTACGCTCAACTAGCTCGCTTACGCTCAACTAGCTCGATTACGCTCAACTAGCTCGCTTACGCTCAACTAGCTCGCTTACGCTCAACTAGCTCGATTACGCTCAACTAGCGTACATTCAACTAGCTCCCTTACGCTCAACTAGCTCGCTTACGCTCAACTAGCTCGCTTACGCTCAACTAGCTCGCTTACGCTCAACTAGCTCGCTTACGCTCAACTAGCTCGCTTACGCTCAACTAGCTCGCTTACGCTCAACTAGCTCGCTTACGCTCAACTAGCTCGCTTACGCTCAACTAGCGTACACTCAACTAGCTCCCTTACGCTCAACTAGCTCCCTTACGCTCAACTAGCTTACACTCAACTAGCTCGTTTACGCTCAACTAACTTACGCACTAGCTTACACTTAACTAGCTTGTTTACGCTCAGCTAGATTGTTTACGCTCAATTAGCTTGTTTACACTCAACTAACTCACGCACAACAGGCTTACGCTCAACTAGCTTGCACTCGACTAGCTTGCACTCAACAAGCTTACACTCAACAAGCTTACACAACTAGCTCGCTTAGGCTCAACTAGCTTGCGTACACTCAACAAGCTCGTTTACACTCAACTAGCTTACACTCAACTAGCTATATTTCAGGTTGATTAGATGACCAGGCAGTACTTTGACCATAATCAGCGCTGTGAGTAACGTAGATGGCAAATAACGTAGGCTAGCTTACCCTCAACTAGCTCGTTTACGCTCAACTAGCTTACGCACAACCAGCTTACACTCGACTAGCTTACACTCAACTAGCTTACACTCAACTAGCTTACACTCAACTAGCTTACACTCAACTAGCTTACACTCAACTAGCTTACACTCAACTAGCTTACACTCAACTAGCTTACACTCAACTAGCTTACACTCAACTAGTTGGCTCACGCTCAGTGCGACGCATTCAATGCCGAATATTCTACAGCAATAAAGGGAAAATACATCACTCCCATTAGTAATTACTTTAGATGACAAGATTATTATACTAATTATCCATTCAATGATGCTTGTGTACGCAGAGGAGGACTACGATTCTCCAATACACTAACTCAATTGATAATAGAATTCTTCCGACACCCTCGACAGTGCATAAACTACTGTACATGTACAGTAACGAAAGAAATTTCGTTTATCGTTAGTCAACGACAAAAAACTACTTTTCCCACGGGAAATTAAACTTTTTATAAAAAAAATATGAGTATTAAATTAGAACGAAGCTTATTAATTAATCATATCAATTAAACTTCTGATGAGTTCAATTAGCGAGCAGTGAACTCACAGTGAATTGACTTTTTTTTCTTAGGAAGCTTTGTTCAGATATAAAAATTAGAATTTAAAGATACACGATCATCTTGGTGGGCCAGAAACTCAAGACGTAGCTATAATGAATAGATGGCCATGCAGTACATCTAACATAAAAATAGCTGTGAGTATGATAAAAAAAATCAAATTACAGATGCTATATTTCATGATTAAATAAATATTAGGAATAACCTATCTTTTCAGCAGTTGAATAGTATCCACAACATGATTCATTAGAAAAAATGTGACCCAGTGAACAATGTTTCCATTAAACATACATTAGTTAATAATAAATGAATTTTGATAGATATTGAACGAGAAGATCATATTATTAACCAATCAGACAAGACAAACACTGGAACACCCAATAGCAGAAGAGTCCGATAGAACACCTAATAGCGGAGGAACACCCAATAGCAGAGGAACACCCAATAGCAGAGGTGTCCGATAGAACATCCAATAGCAAAGGTGTCCGATAGAACATCCAATAGCAAAGGTGTCCGATAGAATATCCAATATCAGCTGTGTCCGACAGAACACCCAGCAGCAGATGTGTCCGATAGGACACCCCCAATAGCAGAGGTGTCCGATAGAGCACCCAATTGCAGAGGTGTCCGATAGAGCACCCAATTGCAGAGGTGTCCGATAGAGCACCCAAAAGCAGAGGTGTCCGACAGAACACCCAATAGCAGAGGTGTCCGACAGAACATCCAATAGCAGCAGTGTCCGATAGAACACTCAATAGCAGCAGTGTCCGATAGAACACCCAATAGCAGCAGTGTCCGATAGAACACCCAATAGCAGAAGTGTTCGATAGAACACCCAATAGCAGATTTGTCCGATAGAACACCCAATAGCAGAGGTGTCCGATAGGAGCACAGCGTTATGGTCACTTCATTTCTTTCTTATCAGTGCTTATCATGATGGGAGACCTACACAGGATTGCCTCATCGTCGCCGGCCACACCTTTATGATTACTTGCATCACAGGACGTTCAGTCGACCACACAAATAGATGACTCATACACCTAAGATTGAATAGAGGCCCCATATAACAAAGATTGAATTTAATCAAATAAAATTCAAAATAGGGACTTCATTCACAAATATGTAGATTTCAGAAGTATCAGAGGCGTTTTTAGACTGTTCAAAAGGTCATCTTAGCTCGCCTAAAAGTGTCTTGTCATTTTTATTATTTACAATTATCCCCCTTCCTTTATACACTCCACCAACTCAGCGCCTCACTCCGCCTCTCCATCATCGGTCCCCTCTTCGACGCGCCACGCGTAAAAAGTGCCCCAGAGGAGCTGCTGAAGTCCTTCCGGTGAGAGAGTGGCCCTGTGAGATACTGGCGCCGGCATCGCGAGTTATTGGCCCTTCTTATCGTGTCCAATACCTGCATCAGGAAGGTGAGGGAACGCTCCGGCGCACGGATTAGACGGTTAAAAAGTCCTAAGCCCGGAATATCGACAGCGAATCTTAAAAGAAATCACGATGAGAAAAACGCAAAAAAAAAGGATGCAGTTAGGTCATAAAATAACAAGAAATGCATAGCTGTAATATTAGGCAATAGCATAACGTTCCTGCTGCCGTACAGGACACTACAGGACACGCTGCCATACAGGACACTACAGGACACGCTGCCATACAGGACACGCTGCCATACAGGACACTACAGGACACGCTGCCATACAGGACACTACAGGACACGCTGCCATACAGGACACTACAGGACACGCTGCCATACAGGACACTACAGGACACGCTGCCATCCGGGACACTACAGGACACGCTGCCATACAGGACACTACAGGACACGCTGCCATACAGGACACTACAGGACACTCTGCCATACAGGACACGCTGCCATACAGGACACGCTGCCATACAGAACACTACAGGACACGCTGCCATACAGGACACTACAGGACACGCTGCCATACAGGACACTACAGGACACGCTGCCATACAGGACACTACAGGACACGCTGCAATACAGGACACTACAGGACACGCTGCCATACAGGACACTACAGGACACGCTGCCATACAGAACACGCTGCCATACAGGACACTACAGGACACGCTGCCATACAGGACACTACAGGACACGCTGCCATACAGGACACTACAGGACACGCTGCCATACAGGACACTACAGGACACGCTGCCATACAGAACACTACAGGACACGCTGCCATACAAGACACTAAGCAGGCTCTAATTGTTAGGCAGGTCGGCTCTAGAAACATAATCTTCCACAGAAGTTAAACAGCTGTCTCTAACGACCCAACGTTAGTTACGAGATTTTGCAATAACGTGGCTCACCAGAAACGAACTGCAATCCATGTAGGAAAATGCAATACAACTCGAGTTTGCCTTATTAATATAAGACATTTACGGAGCAAATTCCGGGAGATGATCTACGGATGTGAACATTGGGACCGTCTCCCGAGTAATCATTTAGCGGTAACAAGGTTTTCAAGTCAAAATATTTTAGATGTGGAAAATATGAAACCGTTTGCTTATTACACGGTGGCACAGAATATCAAATAAATAGTACTACATTTGGTTGACGCTTATTACAAGGTGGCACAGAATATTAAATAAATAGTACTACATTTGGTTGACGCTTATGACACTGTGACAGAATATTAAATAAATAGTACTACATTTAGTTGACGCTTATTACACGGTGGCACAGAATATTAAATAAATAGTACTACATTTGGTTGACGCTTATAACACGGTGACAGAATATTAAATAAATAGTACTACATTTGGTTGACGCTAATTACACGGTGGCACAGAATATTAAATAAATAGTACTACACTTGGTTGACGCTTATAACACGGTGACAGAATATTAAATAAATAGTACTACATTTGGTTGACGCTAATTACACGGTGGCACAGAATATTAAATAAATAGTACTACACTTGGTTGACGCTTATAACACGGTGACAGAATATTAAATAAATAGTACTACATTTGGTTGACGCTAATTACACGGTGGCACAGAATATTAAATAAATAGTACAACATTTGGTTGACGCATATAACACGGTGACAGAATATTAAATAAATAGTACTAAATTTGGTTGACGCTTATTACACGGTGACACAGAATATTAAATAAATAGTACTACATTTGGTTGACGCTTATTACACGGTGACACAGAATATTAAATAAATAGTA
>SDVV010019150.1:0-13594 GCA_016164225.1 Gammarus roeselii | reverse complement strand
CCTGTCAGCAACTGAAAGTGAGGTGTACAGGTCGATTGCAGACCTGTCAGCAGCTGCAAGTGAGGCGTACAGGTCACCTGCAGACCTGTCAGCAACTGTAAGTGAGGTGTACAGGTCGATTGCAGACCTGTCAGCAACTGCAAGTGAGGCGTACAGGTCACCTGCAGACCTGTCAGCAACTGTAAGTGAGGTGTACAGGTCGCTTGCAGGCCTGTCAGCAACTGCAAGTGAAGCGTACAGGTGGCCTGCAGGCCTGTCAGCAACTTCAAGTGAGGCATACAGGTCGCCTGCAGACCTGCTAGCTACTGCAAGCGAGGCGTTCAGGTCGACTGCAGACCTGGAAGCTACTGCAGGTCGCCTGCAGACCTGCCAGTTACTGCAAGCGAGGCGAACAGGTCGCCTGCAGACCTGCCAGCAACAGCAAGTAAAACGTATACAGGTCGCCTGCAGACCTGCCAGCTACAGCAAGTAAAGCGTATACAGGTCGCCTGCAGACCTGTTCATGAGTGCTCACCAGGTACACACATTGATTGATTTTATACCGGATCTGATACAACACGAAAAATGACTGACCTACTTGCCAGTAATTTAGGCTTAGATATAGGATGAAAAAATAATACCATATCGTTTTGTGTATGGAAAATATTCTTATTCGATTCTTTTATAAGAAGCTGCTGTATAATTGTCAGATATTGAGCAGAGGTCAAAAAAGTAAGTAAAATATATTTTTTTTTTTCCGGAATGCAATTAGCATAAAAAAAAATCACAATTGCATTATATATATACGTATATTGAAGTGAACGCTATCAAAACAGGTAGTATCTTCAAGCACATTGACGGTTATGAATCTTACGCCGATATATATTACGTACATCTTGTTACGAGGGCTAAGCAACATCATCAATATATTTCTCAATACAAACCAGTTCACCAAATATTAGTCTAGACTGGAGGAAGTCTAGGTATTAGTAACACTGCCACCAAATATTAGTCTAGACTGGAGGAAGTCTAGATATTAGTAACACTGCCACCAAATATTAGTCTAGACTGGATGAAGTCTAAGTACTAGTAACACTGCCACCAAATATTAGTCTAGACTGGAGGGAGTCAAAGAACTAGTAACACTGCCACCAATTATGAATGGTGAACTATAGTGTAATGGGATCAACATCTGCCATAGAGCGTTTCTGATGACAACACATACGGTTACAACAATATAATTAGTAGCAACGAAGGATGTGTCATTATCCGCGGTTAGGCACTTCTAATAATGCAATTCAATCACGTTTGATCTTCGATTCTAAATTTTATTATGAAAGATGCACCGGAAAAAAATTATGGAGGCCTATTAAAAATAACGAAGAATGTTGTAAGGAAGAAATTCACCACAATGGAACAAAGAAATTGCCATCACAACCAGCTGTATACTTTTTTAGAACTGTGGAGACAAGATATCCGTACTCGGACAACCGGGAATTTTTTGAAATTTACAGTGTGGTAATTTATCAGTAATTTTGACGACGTTCATCAAAATTTCATGGAGATCACACTGGGTCATAGATAGTATAATATTTTAAAGTTTAACGTTATGCCATACTTTGATTATCTCAATATGGTTAGTAAGCATCTTCTGGAAAAATGCTCTGATTAAGGATGGCGTTTCTTAATAACATTTTTATACAGATGCTAACTTAAAAAAATCTCACCACGGGAACAATCGAGACAACTCAACGCGAGTCATCATGGAACACGCCAAAACCTCAACAACCTCACCACGGGAACAATCGAGACAACTCAACGCGAGTCATCATGGAACACGCCAAACCCTCAACAATCTCACCACGGGAACAATCGAGACAACTCAACGCGAGTCATCATGGAACACGCCAAAACCTCAACAATCTCACCACGGGAACAATCAAGACAACTCAACGCGAGTCATCATGGAACACGCCAAAACCTCAACAACCTCACCACGGGAACAATCGAGACAACTCAACGCGAGTCATCATGGAACACGCCAAAACCTCAACAACCTCACCACGGGAACAATCGAGACAACTCAACGCGAGTCATCATGGAACACGCAAAAAACCTCAACAATCTCACCACGGGAACAATCGAGACAACTCAACGCGAGTCATGGAACACGCCAAAACCTCAACACAAGCAAGGTTTTAATGATCGTAATCTAGACTCAGTCTTCAGACCAAACATGCCATGTGGCAGGATCATAGCAAATATGTAGAAAAGCGTCCCCCTCTCCAACACCCGCAACCAGAAAGATTTTAATATAATAATTTGGATAAGCACTGTCCCCCTCCCCACCAAGTCACGGGCCTGCACACGGAAATCATCGCCAAACCCCCGGCGGGGACGGCGGTTTCTGATCGAAAGTTACGATAAGGGTGGCGGCACTCCAGGCCTCGTGACACCTGACGCCAGGAGGGAGGCAGGGGGAGGTAGTTGGTGGTACATGGTGTCGTGTTGTAATTGACCACGCAGGTTCCATTATAGTAACCATTACACAATAATTTACTGCATACAATTTCCGTCGTTAAGTTGAGGAACTTGATCTGGGATGCCATGACAGTTCTTCTTGCTACTCATATCAAAACTTAGTGAACAAAATTGAGTACCATGAACGTGGACGGCGTTAGTATAAATTGGGCAAATAAATGTCAAACCAACGCAACAACAACAGTGCTCGGAATACATACATGCATTGGAATACACGTACAGATGTGGGCATGTACGCGTATTACATGCATGTTCTGTGTATTGGAACGCTACACAAGTTGTACACCTTTCCCACACGAGTGACGCAGATTAACCTGATGACATCCATACAAATACCACAGCATGCACCACTGCCCCTTCGAAAGTGAACCTTCGATGAGCATCGCTTGAACGGGGGTGGGGGGGAGGAGCAGCATAGCTTGAGGGGGGAGATAGCTGAAGGGTTGAAGATGAAAGACTAGAAAGATGTTTGTGCACTCCTGCTAGGAAAGGGGGTTTCCCGTTATAAAAAGTAGTGCTTACTTGGAAAAGATAAGCCGGAATTTTATTTTTTGAATGTAAATAAACAATGGGTAGCATGCAATTGCTGATGGTGGGTAATTAAAAAACTTTCGTACCGACACGGACGTCTACATAAATATTCCATTAACAGGATACAAACGCGCATAAACAATGGGTAGCATGCAATTGCTGATGGTGGGTAATTAAAAAGCTTTCGTAATGACACGGACGTCTACATCACTATTCCATTAACAGGATACAAATTCAAAATTTTCAACATTCATTAACAAGGCGTTCAAAGATTTTACGAATGCAAAAGCGTGTTCTTACACTCCTGTTTAACCGGCGTTTCAAGAGAACATGATACTTCGAAAAGAACGAAACAGAATTCGAACGGGACAGAACTGTTGGGTTAGCTTTGCGTGGCGGAGTGGTGATTTCATTGATATTAACGACGCATAAGGATTGTGCTTTAAACAATTACCGCAGCAGTAAAACAAGGCAATGGCTGGGCAGAGGCTGTACACTTACCCAGTGCACTCTCAAGCGCCATCAGCGACAACAGGCAATAAAACAATATTTGTGCAGACAATTATATGGATAAAACCTGATGGAAAAAGTTTGTACAGATGCCTCGTGGAAAAGAGAAAACTATCGTTCACGATATATTGAGTCGAATCCACTGCTTACGACAGCAGGTATAATAACTGGCAAGTTGACAGTATAAGCAAAAGATACTTTACGATTGCAGTACAGTTAGAAATAAATAAATATGTCATACACTTTACATAACGGCTTCTATATACTTATGTATAGTCGCTGCTTTCAGCGACTACGGGCCCTGGGTCCGATACCAAACTCACTGTAATTTGTTTTCATGTAATTGTACGATTAAGGACTGAAGTATAATAAACAATTTTTAATATGGGTAGTACTATTACCAAGTTATATTCATGTGAGTGTAGGCTGATTTTCGTTATATTAAATGACTCCGCCGTGTTCATATCTACTTTGATACCTAGCTTTGAATCCATACGTTATGTGTAATTCCTAAGATAGCCCCCGGATTAGGTTACTTGTACGAGAACCTTCGTAAGTGAATGCAATTTGTGCCTGTACAACAAGCGGAGAGGTAAGCATTTCTGTGAGTGGTATAGGACATGCAGACCATGTGTTTATTCTAAAACGGCTAAAATAACTTGGGTGTCAATGGTACACAAGTAAACCCGGGGACACGCCCTTTAGCAGTTAGCAAACGGTAGAGCTCGCCGAATAAACATGACATTTTCTAAGGTCACAAAAATGAGTGGCAAATATAAAGAATAAGGACCCTCGTTGAGCTGTACCCTCGACCCAGTACTCACTCGAGGATGAGCCAAGGAGCGGAACAGCGCTTAATCCTTCGTGCCTCTAAGCCGGCACATCCCTGACGGGTTCAAGAGGCTTCTAAAGGAAGGTGACTCCCGTCCAACGCAACATTACAAATAGACGAAGGATAGTGTCAATGTTTGCACAGACATTCCCTGAAACAACGATGTTAATATTCCGTACTTCAACATGCTCCATTACATTTCATAAGTGAGGTATCCCCTTCAGATCAGATTATAACGACAACCGAATGACTCAAGTTGATCTCAGTAATTCTGTTTAAAATCAATAATTTCGAAATAAAAGCTGATACAAATACTCTATAAAGAATGGTTGATAAATTCAGAGCAGCGTGCATCACATATATTTTTATACAAAAAAGTTAGTGAACTCAATATATGTACAGATTACGAAGAAGACTAACCTTGTTCATGCCCGAATATCGAGACGAATAGCACGGATTGTTACAAGAAAAGAAAATATCAAGAAGATTGCTAATGCCGAACCAAACAACACGAGGCATTGCAACAATAAATCAGTCATAAATTTCATGGAATAGTACCTCGTCAAGTAAGGAATCTCCATACTATTCCAAGTTAAGTGTCTTATTTATAGCTTACGGCGCGCGTGCTATGGGTAGGTGCGGGTGTGGCTGTTGACAGTTCTCTTTGATATGGCATCAGAGAACTTTGCTCCGGCCTATATTAGGGAGCGACTGAGCTAAACTCGACGGTGCTGAGTCACGAGCCCGGTAAAGGCAGCTGGCCGGTGTGCGCCAAAACAACTTAATTTTCACTGACAACACCCACTCTAATAGTATTGGATGGATTCCATGCCTATTGAAGGTAGACGGACGCGGTTTCAAGCTTCAATTTTTTCGATGATACAATTCGCTAAAAAAATTGTGTTACTCGATGTTGTCCAACAGCGAAGAAAATCCCGCCGTGCACTACGCACGTAATAGTAAGTGTGGTATTATACAAAGAGTACATCCATTCGCTTCCGAAATACGAGTGACGACCGGGCACAAATAAAAAAGTATTAGTATTAGTGGATAAAAACTTTGAATTATGTAATGAAAGAGAAGTAAGCAGCTACAAAAGGTATCAAGGAAGATTTAAATCTTAAGAGTGCGAAAGGAAAGCCGTAACTGTGAACACTCTCTCCCCGAACACGCTGCAAGTAATGCTATGCCATTATGGAGCGTTAAAACGAAAGGGAATAAATTACGAGAGACAGATGAGGGAGTTTGGAACAGGAAGCCAACCGGTGGGGCATCGGTAGTGCTGAACAGCTCCGCACTAATAAGAAGGGCTGCAAAGGGCAAGACCGGTGTGGCATCGGTAGTGCTGAACAGCTCCGCACTTATGGGAAGGGCTGCCAAAGGGCGGGACCGGTGGGGCATCGGTAGTGCTGAACAGCTCCGCACTAATGGGAAGGGCTGCCAAAGGGCGGGACCGGTGGAACATCGGTAGTGCTGAACAGCTCCGCATTAATGGGAAGGGCTGCCAAAGGGCGAGACCGGTGGGGCATCAGTAGTGCTGAACAGGTCCGCAAAACAGCACGAAAACAGCACGGCAGCACAGAGAAAAGCAGTGCCTCGCAGAAGAAGAGAGAACAGTGCATACGAGAGCATGCCATCACAATATACAAGAGCATCACATATAACAACATGACAGCACAAATAACAGCGCGGAAGCGTAGCAAAGAGTACGGTTAGCTCGTTGAAAGCACATATCGTAATTCAGCAGGGAGAACAGCACGACTAACGCCGACAACAGCACGACTAACGCCGACAACAGCACGACTAACGCCGACAACAGCACGGCAAACGCCGACAACAGCACGACTAACGCCGACAACAGCACGACTAACGTCGACAACAGCACGGCAAACGCCGACAACAGCATGACTAACGCCGACAACAGCACGACTAACGCCGACAACAGCAAAGCTATGCTAAGAAGAGCACAGCTCCAAAAACCCTTCGGCAATACAACGGCAGCATGTCAACGCGCCCCAGCAGAAAAGTGCAGCGCAAACAAACGATTAATCATAGTAAAGCGTAATAATGAATAATAATAAAAAGAAGTATGTGCTGAACATACTAAGCCAAACCGAAATCTGTACAAAAAAATTAGTTACGCAAGTAGGAACTATTACCTC
The DNA here is from genome assembly GCA_016164225.1 of Gammarus roeselii. Classification (NCBI taxonomy): domain Eukaryota; kingdom Metazoa; phylum Arthropoda; class Malacostraca; order Amphipoda; family Gammaridae; genus Gammarus; species Gammarus roeselii. Next base: position 7,039 of record SDVV010019150.1, on the reverse strand, counting down.
CAGTAGGAATGATTTTATCATTCCAAACCATTTCCATGAGTACAAGTGTATAAAGACAGCAATCTCTGATAGCTCATCGGCGACCATGGTTGGTTCGACGTGTGTCTCGGACGTGGCTAACGAAGGGTGTTTTCAAAGGTCTGTATAAAGGTGATTAATTACGAATCACGTCTTCTCGACAACAGACAGGAATGTTGCCATCAGCTGGTCAACTTAAAACTGGCCTATCGGTTAATCGCCAGTCATTTTAGTTTCTAAATCTAAACGATAAGCTAAGACAGTACTTCTGTGGTAGAGTGTTTAGTAAATGGAATGGAAGCATTTTATAACCTCATAAAAAGAATGGTGAACGGGCAATAAGTAAAACGTCTTCGACATAATAAGCCGATTACTCAATTTCTTCAACCTTCTCCCATTTAAAATAATTGAAACTTTGGTCCAGCTACGGCAAATTTCCCGAGAAGATGAGTTGGCCGTGTTTGTTCAGGCTCGTGTCTCGGCCACGACGTGGTTGAAAGCGACTACAAGCAATCTTCGAGCAACAAAGAAAGAGCAACTCCACCTCTGCCTTAGTGCTGCCTCACTGACTTAATAAGTCATTGCGCATTACAATTAACAACAACGCTTCACAACCATAGGTTCGTGAGGTCACACGAATACCGTTATGTTATTCCTTCACAGCGAACCGGTGCCCTTATGAGTGTGTTGTCTACATCGGCCTTTCGATGGTATTCCCACAGTAACCGCGTTTTGTAGCTACAACACTCCTAGGTAGAGAGGGAAAGGTGCTCTGAACAGTGCGAATGACTGTACCTGAAGAAGGGCGAACAAGCTTCAGCGACCATCATATCCTGCTTCCTGTTTTGGCGGCAGTCGTGTTGCATAAGGTGCACCGTCTAACGCTTCGTGGAGAAGCATATTAGAGCAGCAAGTCGGAGGAAGTGATAAGTTAGAACAGCAGCGATCACATTATTGGGGCAACAACGCCAAAAGGATCAAGAAAAACTACACGAAATTAAATCATCTTACGAGATTAAAAAAATGTCCATGGTAAACAGAACTAATTTTTTGTACTTGAGAATATCGAACCGCGTAACATTTATTGTGATAAAATGCGTAACATTTATTGTGATAAATGTTACGCAGTTCGATATTCTCAAGTACAAAAAATTAGTTGTGTTACGCAGTTCGATATTCTCATGTACAAAAAATTAGTCCTGTATACCATGGACATTTTTTAAATCTCATAAGATGATTTAATTTCGTGTAGTTTTTCTTGATCCTTTTGGCGTTTGTTGCCCCAATAATGTGATCGCTGCTGTTCTAACTTATCACTTCCTCCGACTTGAAAGAATTTAAACGTGATAACCTCTTGCTTCATAGAACAACCGGTTCCGAGACGTACCAACATAACAATTCGCTGCACAACAGCTCGCAGATGATATCAAATCATGCATAGCACAAGCCTCCGTCTCCTTCATTGGTCATTGACCAAGTGGTTGTCCGTCATTTTATTTATATTTATCGTACCTGGGATACAATTCACTGTTAGCCACGCGGCTGATCAGGGTTCGATTCTCGGCGAGGTAGATGATATCCATGTCTAAATGATCGTTAATTGAACATACTGAACGCAAGGCTAACGGTTCCCTCTTCACGCAAGATCGGTCGGTCTACTCTTGCGAACAAGGATGACGACTCCCATCTCTGGCAACCCCCGTCGAGCCAGTATGAGAGTCGCGGAAAGAAGAACATTCACAGATATCAGAAGTAGAAGGAAGTCGTGATACAATAATAAGCACAATGGATTTGCTTAGGTGGATGGTGAAATAAATGAGTATATAAATGGGTGAGTCAGTTGTACAACTCACAAACTGACATAAATGTTCAAGCCACCTTGAGCTACTAACGGTCACAAACAATATTCTACAGAATAAAATACCAAGAATAAATATTAGGACACTCTTGTTTCCATTGGAATTCATAGGGAGCCATTACACCATGAACAATGAAATTCTAAACTTACTACAGAACACGTTTGACCCTATATTCCAATAACTGTTTAGTCATACCTTTAATTAATATTAGACACTGTTTATCACCGAGACCTAGGAACATCGCATATTTCTTCTTAAGACCCAAGATGTCCCGTCTCGCACGTTGTCACCACCTCGTCCGAGGTCTTCGTGTCTCATCTTTTTAAAGTCTTCTTGATGACTCACCCGTGGGTAATCCGGTTGGTCACGTTCCAAAACCCGGCCACTCTCGCAGCTGGTGCTCTGTTCAGCGCACAGCTGGGGAGGTCACAAAAGGGGATTATGCACGATACTGTTGGGCGCTCATGGAAGAGGATGTAGGGCACAGGGTTACACGCGGGCGCATGTAGAAGATGGATCGTCACGGGAGTTTGGATGGGGGGGGGGCGAAAGCGAATGACACAGTTGAAGCTCTGTGTGTTACACGCAGTGCTGTTACCGAGCTAGGCATGAACAAACACTACCAAGGTTTACATGCTCACAAACGAGGACTGGAAATGTAAGAATGGGAGCAGAATTGTTCACAAGAACACCGATTGATACAATCAGGGTAAACTAACGCATAACGTGATTGATACTGACACTTGTCTTTGCTAATAGAGGTAGAAACAGTGGCAGCTTTTGATATACCAAGCAATTGATATATATTCTGTAGGCGCGCTCCAATAGTGAGCTAGCTCATCAATCATTGTAATACTAACCTAACCACCAATGCCAGTGTTTGCCAGGAATGCGGACCATTGTGATTGGTTGCATCAATCAGTAAAAAATACATTATTTTGAAAAAACTTTCACTGCCATTAAGCTCAAAAGCGGACTACCTGACGATGACGAGTAGCAAGTCAATATCTCAACGATGGTACTTTATTAACCAGCGAGGTCACTGGTGCATGAATGCTCATGTACACTTTAAATGAGGAGCATTGTTGATGGTTGGAGTTAAGATGGTGGTAGGCTGTGTGGGCCTTCACATGTCTCGTAGTACTTGCTCAGCTGTGAGTCTGCACAAAGAATTAGGTTCTGAGAGTACTAGTACCCTAATGCACTGCGATTCTGGCACGTCTATCCTGCTATTTATAGACACGGTGCAGCAGCATAGACGGAATCCCGCAAAACCTTGTCCAAGTGACATGAATCTTCTTCGTTCATTTCAGACAGATGATACCGGCAAACTCTTCATAGCAGTACCCATTTACAATTTTTTATAGCGCTGGACAAATCAATGGAAGGCCCTAAAAAAGTAACAGTAGAGGGCAATCCGGTAATGGTTGTCATTCTGGGAGTGGGAGGAGGAGGGGAGAGGTAGTCCACTGTCGCTCCCTATCCTCCTAATGGGGGGTCTGCGTGACACGAGGTCCTTATGCCATCATCACGGGCAAGACGACGGTCAGGCACCCGAAAGAAGGCTTCCACCAATTGCGTAATGTGGCGTCAGCTTGTTGAACAAATTTATTTTTGCTTTACGGTGCGCTGCCTCCGAATGATGCCTTAGCTGTGTGAAAATGTTGCGTTTTTCTGCAGCACAAAAGGTATCACGAAAAGCGTAGGAGTGGATGACTAGCAAGTCATGGAGGCTAACAGGCTCTGAATGGGGGTAATTTTTCGTGTCGATGACCAGCTCGAGTAACAATCTCATAAAATGTTGCTCATTTGAGAGAATAAGGGGGGAGGAGGGAGTTGTATAGAGGTTGCGAAAAAACTATGTCTGCCTGCCTACCTGGAGAGTGCTAAAAAGTCGACACCAGGAAACGTTGAATTTCAAATCATGCAGCGATATAGGCATTCCCTCACGAAGCCGAACAACACTATTAATGGTAAACCAAGACAGAATTAGGAACTTCACGAAAACCTCATTGCAATTACGAGTTTCAACCTTGGCTGTCTCAGCCTTCAGGATGCCGTAGCCATTATCAGGATGTTCAGTAACGATAATGTAGCTCATCATTGAAGTGAGGTTCCCAAGAAAGCGTGTTTTCCGCATACGCAGAAAGGAGGGAAGGAGTGCGCTTCAGTTGCGCAACTGTACAATAGTAATCAATCCAGGAACGACAGGGAAAGCTGAAGTGATAGCGCAAAAGCTCCACACTCAACTCACCAGAACTCGGGTGCTGGACGATACACGAGGGAGGGGTGAAGGGAGGATCCATGTGGCGACCAAGGTACGCGATAGCGTAACGACGACTAGAAACCAAACGTCGCTACAGAATTACAGTCCTTTTTAGGTTATCATTGCAGGGTAGTTCGTTCAACAGGTACTCATCCTTATTGTCTATTTTGAAAGTAGTGCAGATGACGTAATTTTCTTGGATTTTAAAAATGAAGTGAAAGGATAAGAAGTGCTGGAAAGATTCGACACAGGATTTCTCTCATACGCTATTTTGTTGGGTCAAAGATATTTTAAATCGTTAATAAAATGAATTCAAGCGCAAAAGAAAACCCCGACAGGGAAATAGAACATAAATTTATTGCGGAGCTCTTGTGCTAGCACAGTTAAATTATGTAAAAACTCACGTGAATATATATGACGTACGAATACCTCTATTCGGGTGGCTGACCAGAAACGGTCAGCGAATACCAAAGCCGTTGATTGGAAGAACATGTAAGGCAGTTTCAGACCCTATTGTATTGAATGTGATATTATCGAAAAACATTAAGGCAACTTTTTCATTGCGTACCTGCAATTTGAGACAACATTTACGATGCCAAGTGCATTGGTTGAAATAAAAGTGTATTAGGACCTCAAATACGTGCACTGATGGTTACTCGAGTATTTTCAAACAAAATCTTTACATTTGAACATTGTACAAAACGTGAAATAAATAAATACAAAGAAACATAAGTGACCAATTGAAGAGTTCACCAAAAAGTTTAGGCATTGCAGGGTACTGCATTAAGTGCCTTCAAAACGGAGAAAAGAGAATAGGCTCACTGATAGTGGGCTGTAACTCCATATCCTTTACATTACTGTATCCAAGCGTATACGCATTGCACAGTGTGCTACGGTAGGTTACCTATATAGATCAAGTGAACATGAGTATTCATGGGAAACAGTGACCCCCCCAAAAAATAGGCTACATCCTATTTATATATTGATTCTAAAATGTTCATCATCATGGTCCATGGAGCTGCGCGTAGATAATTCGAGTAGACGTGGCCTGTCTACCCAGCCTCTTTGACCAGGTCTACCATGACTGGCTTGGAGAGGTCCTCAAACACAATGGAGGTACTTCAGGACGTTGCCTTCAACCATATGAGGACTGTAAGGATATTTATTCTGCTCGAACACGCCAGCAGCGAATGAATATGTGTGTGTATGTATGTATGTATGTATGTATGTATGTATGTATGTATGAATGTATGTATGTATGTATGTATGTATGTAAGTATGTGTGAATGTTTGTATGAATGTATGTATGAATGTGTGTATGTATGTATGAACGAATGTATGTGTGCGTATGTATGTATGTACATGTGTGTGTATGTATGTGTATGTATTTATGTGTGTAACGCTGAGGACAAATAGACGGCTAAGATGAATGAGCATTTGGTACCGTCCTGAGAAAGCCTAGAAACATGCCTCCTTGCAAGATCAATGGATGCCAAGGCGGGTCATGGGGTTCACATTGCTCAACATTGTTTGCTCATGAAACTAAAGAACGCCAGATACTCTTGGGTTGTAAAGTACAGGCTGTTTCTGTTAAAATCACAACAGAAAGAACAAGTGCTAAGAAAAGGCTCCTAATCTGGTGGGATGGAAAAAAGTGAAAAATAATCGACGAGAATTCATCAAAATGAAATAAGATAAAAACAGTACACGATAAATCAAGTTGAAGTTTGTTCCTCAAGTTAAAAAAAAAATTCAGAGTCAATAAAACGTAACCGAGTTTTAATTTGTAACTCGCAAGCTCCACGATCGAGGCACCAGGAGAGAGCAACTTTTTATCTATACACTCGTACTATGTATAAATGCACTAGTGGATTAATAAACAGCGATAACAAACTACCGCAATCGAACGATCATGCAGAACACGAAGAGCATGGCTCGAGCTGGTATCGACAGCACTACGAGCATGGATCGAGCTGGTATCGACAGCTCTAAGAGCATGGATCGAGCTGTTATCGACAGCACTAAGAGCATGGATCGAGCTGGTATCGACAGCTCTAAGACCATGGATCAAGCTGGTATCGACAGCTATAAGATCATGGATCGAGCTGGTATCGACAACACTACGAGCATGGATCGAGCTGGTATCGACAGCACTACAAGCATGGATCGAGCTGGTATCGACAACACTAAGAGCATGGATCGAATTTTTATCGACAGCTCTAAGAGCATGGATCGAGCTGGCATCGACAGCTCTAAGAGCATGGATCGAGCTGGTATCGACAGCTCTAAGATCATGGATCGAGCTGGTATCGACAGCACTACGAGCATGGATCGAGCTGGTATCGACTGCACCAAGAGCATGGATCGAGCTGGTATCGACAGCACTAGGAGCATGGATTGAACAGGTATCGACAGCACTACGAGCATGGATCGAGCTGGTATCGACAGCACTAAGAGCATGGATCGAGCTGGTATCGACAGTACTAAGAGCATGGATCGAGCTAGTATCGACAACACTAAGAGCATGGATCGAGCTGGTATCGACAGCACTAAGAGCATTGATCGAGCCGGTATCGACAGCACTACGAGCATGGATCGAGCTGGTATCAACAGCACTAAGAGCATGGATCGAGCTGGTATCGACAGCACTACGAGCATGGATAGAGCTGGTATCGACAGCACTAAGAGCATGGATCGAGCTGGTATCGACAGCACTAAGAGCATGGATCGAGCCGGTATCGACAGCACTAAGAGCATGGATCGAGCTGGTATCAACAGCACTAAGAGCATGGATCGAGCTGGTATCGACAGCACTACGAGCATGGATCGAGCTGGTATCGACAGCACTACGAGCATGGATAGAGCTGGTATCGACAGCACTAAGAGCATGGATCGA
>SDVV010019149.1:0-13594 GCA_016164225.1 Gammarus roeselii | reverse complement strand
TATATATAATGCAGGCTGAGCGGATACTTAATCTGTTGCGGGTTGGGTCAAAAATTCATGTCCACTGACTTGAAGAACTTTTCATCTTATAGAGGTTTGGATCTGCATTTTAAGGGTTAGGTTAAATACCTTATCTCCAGTCAAGAATCAGCAAAAGGAAAGGTAAGGATCATAGGACTTCCACGTTGGAAAAATTGGTCGAAGTAAATAATATTATTGAAGGAAAACTTTCTGACAAAAGTTGAATGATCTCGAAATGAAACTTTAATTGAAGTTCTTTTTACTCTATTAACAGAATATTCCAAGTGGGTAACGATACATTGCAGCACTATTTTGATGGGTCCCGTCAAAATTCAATCAAATCCTGCATAGCACACTAGTTTTAATGAAATAGACACATGATTTCGATTATTTTCATTGTCAATAACAAATCACTATTCAATAGGAAGCAACTAGTTTAATGACAACTAATACTTCGTCCTTAGGGCCTTAGTTTCCTTGGCTTGTATTTATTTGAGGCCGAAACATATTATGATGCATGATACTCTACGTGCAGATAAAATGAATTCCAACGATTGGATTTACGTTACTGTTTTGTACGTCGTTGGTGTTAGAGGAATCATTAGAAAGTTACTGTATTGTACATCGTTGGTGTTACATGAATCATTAGAAAGTTACTGTTTTGTACGTCGTTGGTGTTGGATGAATCATCAGAAAATTTATTGTTTTGTCCATCTTTTATTTTAGAAGAATCAACTGAAGAGCTACTTTTTTGTACATCGTTGGTGTTGGAAGAATAGTTAGTAAAAAAAACGTTTGTTCATCTTTTGTACAAGAGGAATCATTAAAAAAGACATGTTTGCACATTTTTGTTGCAAGAGGGATCTTGAAAAAAGTTAGTGTTTTGTACTATTTTGGTGTTAGAAATCATTAAAAAATTGATTATTTTGTACATTCTTGGTTTTAGAAAAATCAATTGAAGAGTTACTGTATTGTACATCTTTTGTGTTAGAGGAATCATTAGAAAAAGTTCTGTTTTATACATCTCTAGTGTTAGTGGGATCATCAGAAAATTGGTCGTTTAGTACATCTTTAGTGGTAGAGGAATCCCTTAGAAAAATTACTGTCGTTAGTTTGAGTTATATATTTTTTGATAATATGTTCAGCTGACTCAGGAAGAATTCATTTTCCTCAGGCATAGATATTTTGTTTTTCGCATCAAAACGAGTATCGTTCACACATATATAACAAAAGACATTTGTGTTATTCTAATTATATCATTATTTGTTTATGCCTAATATGGTTTATTCTTCCAACATTTCTATCGAATTTCTATCGAATATATCAAATATCGATAATCGAATATCGAATACCGAATAGCATATTAGCTTTATAGGCAGTGGAATATTTAGAAATGGAAATTCTCCTCAACCCTTCTTTCCTGCCCTTTTCCATGTCAACTTTCTTGAAGGGACAATGGACGATCTGCAATCAAAGAAATATTACGCCTTAGGAATCTTGACAAACATGTTATAAAGATGTTTTTTCCTGGTATTTTACCCTGACTCTTTGTAAATGTTTTCTTATCGGAATAACTGGTCCTGCAGGTGAAAAATAAAAAATCTGGAAATTCTGTGTTATCGTTTCTTCTGCCATACACAAAAAAAATAGTTTTAAAATCTAGTTCTCACTTCTCTTTCACTATCCTGTTACGTCTAGTTTATGATAGCAACGAATTATCTTTTCAAGACGCCGTGTTATTAAATAAAATCTCAATTAGGTCATCTCCCTGCAACTTAAATACGTATTTATTTTTTTATTTCCTACAACGTTGGAACTAACCAATAAGAAAATTTTAAATCAAATTTCCCATTCATGTCTAGCATGTTTGAATACGTGCAATGTTTTTATTCGCATTGGATCGTTAGCTCGCACTTCAAGTTTCATGAAACCAAATATTTCGGCTAGGATCAAAAAAAATCTTGGTGCCGCCCTATGGCGGTGTCTCGACACAGTGACGTGGTTGCATTTGTTTTGTGTCCTTCTTCAGTCTTCAGTGGTTGCTGATTATACAACAATTCCATAATACGAATGATATCCCAAGGCACTCGCATCAATTTATACAGTCATAATGGAAGCATGAATTGAATTTTGAGCCCGATATAAGATTTTACTTCAGATGAGCACAAATGAGATCGGTTGACGTGAAACCATAAGTGTTGGTGAATATATGTCATACCAGCGTTAGGGGTCAGAGCTCTCGAAGTAGTCGCGACACATTGACCAAACTAACTCAACAAAATTGGACAAGTCTGTCTCCAACTTCTCTAACAATATTATGATCGGCAAACTTCTCAGTATCTCGAGCCAGAAAAGAAAAATGTTGCATGCAGACCAGATACTAGGACAAGACGTCCATTGCTGAAGGTGTGCTGAGAAGGACAATGGATGGATAAGAGCCCACTCACGCGGGGGGAGACAGTTGGTGCCTGAGAGGATAGTTTATCCACAAGTGACAGCATCCGATTAGTTGTCCATTTAGAACAACCATTCGAGAGCAGTCGCGAGGCAAAACGTTGTCTTCACTGGTACTAACCGTCTCCCGTGTGAATGGGCTTATAGAAACACTGCAAAAACCCTACAAAATTAATTTCCCACTTCAAACAACTTGCTTGCCTCGATGGAAATGCTAGTTTTTCCTCGATCGATAAACGCCAATACATGGAACTTGACCAAACCCGGTACTTTTTATCGGTACTTGATTAAATTAACTCCGACAAGATGAGGCAAACTCCCGCCAAGAAAGGACCAAGCAACGGAAAGTTTCATGAATGATGAAAGGGCGACTCTTTTAGCCTCAGACTGGAACCAGTTAGCTTTTGTCATTTATTATTTCCAGGTCATTGCCGATGTACATATATAAACGTATTTATTCTTGGCAACTTGTACACTGTAGCTGTTGTGCACAGTATACACCGTCGACGATGGGAGGGTGCATATTGAAAGAAACTTCCTGTCTTGAAGGATTTTGAAGTTGAAGAACAAGGGGACAAAATTAGGATCTTGATTATTATGATTGACTGACTCCGCTGGGACTCCGTTAGCGCATGTCAGCTTGTTTGAGGGCATCATCAGTTTGCCATTAACAGCAAATACAAACGCATGACTTGACACATTATTTCGATGGAATATTGCATGAAGATTTTGAACAAACTTGTTTGAAGGTTATCACTAACCGCTTTTTCCGGTTCCTTTTATTAGAAGGGGTATTTTTTCATTTGTTACTATTGCTTTCGAATGATAACGAGTTTTTTGTTAAACTATTCATTCTGATGAAAACTACTAAAAATGTATCCTGCATTCATAATCGATGGCATACTTGAACTGTCACTCAAGGTAATTAAATCTTCTTTCCGTTTAAACTTCTAAAAACTGAATTAAATCGTATCCAATTGCAGAATTTACGATCAAATTCCATTTTCTTTTCCTCAAACTTTCTGGAGAGGATATTCACTTACGAGCTTTCATCTTACCTGTTATCATAGGGCGTCAAATGCAGGCACGAATTACTTCAGTAATTGTTGGCTATCCCAGCCGTGTTAGTGTTGTTAGTCTTGTTAGTTTGCCGCTCTATGTGTTCTAATGATAGCGTTATTGCTGGAAATTATACATCCTCTGAATCCTTTGACACCAATGCCATTATTCCGATGAGTTTTCCTCCAGTGTTAGCAGACTTGTTGGCAAAGAGTACCTTGGGGAAGTTTCAGCAATAACTCGATAAATAATACGTCTTCTAATTAAACAATTATGGATAAACAATCAATAGATGAACTGTTAAAACTCGTATTTGATCACTAGCTCCACTTGGAATGCATTACCCCAGATTCATGTTGGGCCTTGTGTTACTTGTGATATTCTAAATAGGTTTATTCAGAGAGCCCTCTGAAAGTAAGGGTTTTTCCCCATATAGACTGAATAGGCATGTGAGGCATACTGCTATTTCCACCATTGGGCAGAGGGTGACCTTGAAAAATGCGTCACAAAAGTGGGCTGGGTCTATTCGATACGCCCACGGACGCGCAGTGTGTTGCCCAGTCTAGAACAACAAACAAATGAACTAAGGTCAGGGCTTCAGCCACATGCAGGTTGTATTAAAGAGTATACGTAACATTTCTAAGGCCGAGCATCGTAAATGTTGTCCATCCTTCATGCCTTGATGTTACTGGCCAAGCAGAGAGCAAAAAGACCCAACACTATTTGTTGTCTTTGTAGAGTTTTGCGTCGGTAAATATCCCGGGGAGATACATGTGCTCTCCCCTTCTTGTAGTGGGAGGTGCAACCATAAATGTGTTGCAGCCGACAGTTTGAGCTTCTTGCAACAGCACCCAACTTCCTTCATGAGAGCCAAAACATTAGTAGAAAAATCAAGAAAGCCCCGGACGTCAAACTATTTTTTAGTGCTCGAAGGCTCGAAAAGGTTTCAACCAAATGCCAGTGGTAATATGTCTGTAAGCTCAGTGTGACATCGCAATCCATGCCTTCGTTACTGCAGCTCTTCTCGGAAATTGCTTTGCTAATGGAAATCTGAAATACTTTGTCTTTCTCATATTTAAACATGCACTGAGGGAAAGTTGCTCCCATTAATTCTTGAGTACTCTGTTTTTCTTGCAATTTGAGCATGCACAGAGGGATGTTCCACTTATTTATTTTTGAACAGTTATTTTTAGTATTTTAGCATGTACTGAGGGCAAGTTTCTTGTTTTCATTTATGAGCAGCACTCTACTTTTCTCGGTTTTTGAGCTTCTATTGAGGGGAGAGAAGGTTACATATATAGGTTCTTCAGAGCTGTAATGTTTTAGATGTTTGAGCATCTAACTCCGTTCATACTATGTTCGACATTATATTTTCATTAGATTATTATACTTCAGCTGCGGTGTCCACGATGGTTGACGCATATTCAACCCATGAACATTTCTAAACACATGCTTGATCCTGTTCCTTTGTTGATCAGATTGAATCATCGTTTCATAGTCGGTGCCATTAACCAGCTCTGGGGACGAATGGGCGCACTGTTAAATAAATACTTTGACATTCTCATTCGCCGTCAACCTTGGACGGCGGTGCGTTGCAAGGTTGATTTTCTTAATGGTAATACCAATTTAATTTTCAAAACGACATCACGTGAAAGGAAACTAACTGTAATCATCTGTGAGGGCGAACGGAACAGGTAGCTAGAGAAGTAAAGAGGAGAGAAAGCATTTCTTGATTAGTCTGAGTGAGTGTATTAGAATTTTGAAAGTCAATAAAACGTATTGTACAAGTGTTAACAATAGTTTGATGACAACAATAGGTCTTCCGGCCTCAACTATATTGTCTTCTATAAGTAAGAAGCTTAGTTCTGAAGAATAACATCAAAGAGGACACCATGGATACGTGCAATAACTGTAGTGGAGGAACAAGAAAGGAAGAGGTTGTTGTATGAAATAGCATTTAACGATGATACTAGAAACAACTGGAATCTAAAGCGAAAGCCATCAACCCATGATGTAGGTTCAATATTGCCTCAGTTTCACAGTGACCGGTGGCATTGCAGGAAAGCCATCAACCCATGATGTAGGTTCAATATTGCCTCAGTTTCACAGTGAACGGTGGCATTGCAGGAAAGCCATCAACCCATGATGTAGGTTCAATATTGTCTCAGTTTCACAGTGACCGGTGGCATTGCAGGACTTCGTTTTGCAACGAGTAGGTACTAATGCCGAGCACCATTTTTACCATTCTAGTGCCAATGCCAGGCACTATTTTAACTGTGTTGGTGTCAATGCATGACACCATTTTTCAACTCAAATGCTGGCAATGATGCAGGACACTGTTTCTGAAACGCGCGACAACGTGCTGCACCTGGAAGCTAATTGGCGGCGATTCTGGTTGAATTTGTAGGGCGTGACTTGAACGTATCGATTGTTTCTATGTTCAAAACTTCTCTTGGAAGTCTGCTTTGATCTTTCACAACTCAATACGTGAAGTAGTTACGCGTTTTTTCGAGTGTGGAACGCTTACCAACAGTACCCATTATTCCTGATTACCCCGGTCTCTTATAGAGTAAATAGGGCCGTTGGGTCAACGTTTTCTTTGCTTGTATAATCTTATATATTTCGATCATTAATGGATGCTTTGCCGAAGTCTGGTTTGCTCAATTTATTGCGTCTTGAGAGAATAGGTTTGGTAGCTCTATGAAGAATCTCTAATTAAATCACGTTTCTTCTAAGATATGGAGACCAGAATTAGATAAATCTCGAGATGTGGCCCAACAAATGCATGGGAAACATTGTTTCTGCTCTCAAACGAATTCATTATTTGCTTTTTATTTGCTTAGCTCCGTTTAATTGACTACAACGTTGTAAACCAACCCCTATGATGAAACAGACCTCTGAATCTGGTTACGGGAATTAATTTAATTTCGCACGTGAAATGTTCTTGCTTGGCTAGTGATATCATATGATTGTGCTTATCTATTCAATTGACCAATCAACAATTTTGTTCACGTCTAAGTGGATCTGCTGACACATAAGTTATGTTTTCACTTTGGCTTCTAGCTTGCTATCATCTACAAGCAAGCTAATATGAATACGACGGAATAAAAACTTATTACTGAGTCACGCCGCTTGGTACGATCCCTCATGGGGAGGAGACTCCCCTAGGTACGCCACGCTGCCGTCTGTCCGCGAGTCAGCAATATATCCAGTTATTTAGCTGGCCTCAAACACCGATGCTGTGAATTGGCTTACTTAGTCTCTATGATGGACTTGATCGGAAGATTTTCGGAAATCCAAGCGAACGATATCAATTGCAGATTTTGTTAGTAAACATCAATTAAACTCTTGAAAACTAGCAGCAGATTCATCAGACATGGGCAATTGTGTATAAAGCCGTACTCTTATCACCATGATTTCTCCAAAGAATTCGGAAAATTCTCTCCGTTATAAAATTTCAATCAATTTTCAAATGACATTTTTTTAAATTGCAGTAACGCCTCTTTCCATTGTGAGGGGCAACTCTCATTTCTGATTGATCTGGTGAACATTTTTGTGAGTGTTTTGACTTCGTAACTTCCAGTATTCTAGGATGGACTTAGACAGGACCTGGAGAATGTGTGGCTTTCAGTCTATATATTTATTTAATTATTCCTGCAGGAGAAACAGACCAAAAAATAAAAATTAGAGGTTGAAAGATTTGACAGACGCTGAGGGATAGGATTACAAATAACGAACGTTGTTCGAATTAGAACGGGGATGGTTAAGAAGTTGGAGAACAAAGGGTGATGAAAACAGAGTTGAGTAGACGTAAGCCTAGAGGAAGACCGAGGTGTGGATGGATTGATGGCCTGTAGCAGGCTATGAAACACGTTGAAACCCCTTAAAACACTTTGAAACGCTCTGAAACACTTCGAGACACTTTATGACCAAGTCTGTTTTAATAAAGTGTTTAAAATGAACATCAGCCAAACATAATATAATCTTAATAACATGTTTAGTGATCATAATGCCTAAAGTTTATTCACAGACGCCGTAAATGACCCGAAGAAGCAACATGCGTTAGGGTCGACTTGAATCGACCTAAACATATCATAACATTAATCTTACTCAGGCGCACTGAAACTGAAAACTTTTTTCCTAACAGGTCTTCATCGTTCGTCCATCAGATGTGAACTCTGTCTTCTAGCATCGACCCACCGAGCCAAGAGAAAAGGAGGTTATATTCTGTTGATTGTTTGACGCCTTGCAAATGTTCTTTTGCTCAATTATGTAGAAATCATATGTACTTGCAATTTCAAGTGTAATGTTAGTTTGAGGCGTGTTAATGGAGATGACAGCACTGCTTCATGCTGCAAGTCTGTGGAATGCGTTCTAATATTTTCGAGAAAAAAAAAATCAATCTTCTGTGGTTGTTTACCGATTCAGATGTCATGTACGGGATTTTCTAATTGAAAAATGCCGATGTTTTTGTTCGACATATCAGAAACAGAAACTAAACGTAAATCGTTTGCTCGCTTGTGCCAGTAGGTAGAGTCTTTCACGAATGAGCTGTTAGCATCCCTTACGCAATGAAACTGTTTTACGAATGAATATCAGCTCGTCGAATTCAATGCACGTTTTCATTCCATCCAACATTTATGCAAAGGTTTTTGGTGAGCAATTGTCAAACCAATTGTTCATTTTTAGCACCAATATTGCTAAAAAGGAACGCATTACACTTACTATCTTCTGGTCCTATTAAAACAAGCATTGCAGTCTTTCAGAGAGAAGTTACAAAACCCAAGTTATTTTAGAGAAAAAATTATCACTTCGGTGTATTAGTCAGAGAAACTGGGATAAATAAAACGGGGTTATTTAAATTGTGTTAAAATGGGAATATCAGTGAAACCGAGCATGAGTAACGTGATTCGTCTGGAAAGGGTACAACAAGTCCCTAAAATCGGTCCAACGGGTGACTTTTTCATCATTGCTTCTATTGGTACTGTGTTTCGGCCTCTCCGAACAATACACTTCCATAGGAAGACGAAGGTTGCAGGTTCGAGGCTACCTAACAACGAGTGAAACCTTTAGCCCGGTCTCTCAAATGGTACTAGGCCAGCCCATAAACGTCATGGAACAAAAAGGGCTATTGGCGATAAACTACAAATGGAGACTCGTAGTCCGTTGTGCGATGAGCTCCGCACATCTTTGACTTTGAATCAGAAAAGCTTTGCTCTGCCAAAATGTACTCTACCAAAAATGTTGGTTCAATGTGGACCTTTGAGTATTGCTTTTGTAAATAGATCTATGCTGCCCCAGTAACATATTACTTTTTCCTGTACTAAGCATGAATTTTTCCTTGCAGTTACGTACGAGTTCAACAACATCGACTTCATTGATAGTCCAAACCCACGCATAGTTTCATTTCATACATTCAGATACGAGGGCACAATCCGGCGCCCCATCTCGATGGACCAAACCAATTCCCTCTTCAGGATCGCTTAAGTTAATGTTTTTGGCGTGGAAAAAGAGCAGTGCCATGGTCCATCAATAAAAGAGCTACGATGTGGGACCGCAATTCTTCCAGTCTGATTTGCCTGGGCAAAACAAGGCAAGTTTTGAACGGCTCGAAAGTAGCCACGGGAAGCGTTCATGGCCGAAGACACTATTCGAGAAAAAATATGAGACACGGTGGGTCAACATGTGATAAGACGAAGATGGTGTATTTTGAAAAAAGATCGGGAAAGTACGAGCTACTGTAGGTCGACTTACGAGAGGAAGACGCAGGTCAACATTGGACCTGGATACAGTAAAATGCAAGCCACTGCAGGTCGACTTGGGATAAGACGACGATGGTATATTTTGAAAAAGATGCACGAAAGTACCAGTTACTGTGGGTCGACTTACGAGAGGAAGACATAGGTCAACATTGGACTTAGATACATGAAAATACAAGACACTTTAGGTCTACCAGAGATTAGATGACGATGATAGATTATTTAAGTATATGCAAGAAAACTCGACCTTCCGTTGGATGACTTGAGGATCAGCGACGATGACAGCCAAAATTTGGACACATGTGGCTATTGGGTCAACGTTGGGCAGGATATTTTGGGAATATATTCACGATGCAGGAAAAGATATTATATTCCTAGTCCAAGATTGTAAATGCTACTAGTAGAAAATACATGTGTGTGATACATATTATTGCGTAAATACAAAATAGCGAAAAAAAATCATAGCGTAATTCAACTTCGATAAATTTGTGTTACGACACTGCATATGAAAAAACTTTTAGATTATCTTTTCAAATACCATTTACAATCTCCTCAAATGACAAACTAAAAATTATTGTTGACATTTCATCTCAACAGCGAGTAATTAATGACTTTGCGGTCACTTATGCTGTCTTTAACGAATAGCAAAAACAAACAATGGTTTTCCCCCGTGCAATATAACTTAATGTGTATTTACGTCAGGGAATATCTGAAAATAGCTTCCTAATGAAATAAAAATCTCCACTAAGTCTAAGTGTATAGCGAATTGGTATTCTAAAATCATAAACAAATTTTCCTTCCGCTACTGAACATGAATGGAATAAAACAATATATGTATTGGTCCCTAGAAATTTATCCTTTTATTACACGTCACAACTTAACGGAATAAAATAAATATACCACGTTTCATATCCTCAAAGAGCTGTAAAGCATTTGAGGTCAGTGAGATATAGAACAAAAGTCCACTCAATCTACATAAATAAATGGGTCGGTAACACGCACGCGGAAATATATTATACATGAAAGTGAATTAACCTCTCCTACCTCTGCAAATGCGACTAGTCATCTGACACCCCCGTCACCTCGTTACCCTTCCCTTTCTCCCTTGAAGCTTATTCTTCATCCTATTTTCTTCCAGTTTTGTGGCGCATACACCGCAAATGTATACCTCACATAATTTTCTTTCACTATCAATATCTTCATCATCTTTGAGCTAACCCTTTCTTCTTGTATCAGATCCACCCCCAACACTCCAACACCCATGGTCTCCTCCTCTTTCCACCATGCCTGAGCACGAGACACCCATCTTTCTCCTTATCACATTCTTACTCTGCTCAATGATTGTTCCCACATTTGAGCTGCACTCCGTCAATTTCGTTCCGTCTTCCCCTTCGTGTCCGCGATCGTTTAGCTGTATATTTTACGCACCCTTCGCCCATTTAAAGGACGTTTGCCGCACAAAAGTATCTAAATTATAACAAGAAATCTTTTGGTGGTATTCCTGGGCGTCAAAGGCTATCCGGGCTGATTGCCGTTGCTGACGCTTACCACAACAGGTAGCAGTGGACGGATCTAGTCCATGGTTAGGCTAACTTTTTCTACAAGGCAGCACTAACCACAGCTAACGGCGGCACACAACCTAGCATATGTCGAGGTTAATTTGTTCTACAAGGCAGCATGAACCACAGCTTTCGGTGGCACACAACCTAGCCCATGTCGAGGTTAATTTGTTCTACAAGGCAGCAAGAACCACAGCTTACGGCGGCACACAACCTAGGCCATGTCGAGGTTAATTTGTTATACAAGGCAGTATGAACCACAGTTTACTCCGGCACACAACCTAGCCCATGTCGAGGTTAATTTGTTCTACAAGGCAGCATGAACCACAGCTTTCGGTGGCACACAACCTAGCCCATGTCGAGGTTAATTTGTTCCACAAGGCAGCAAGAACCACAGTCATCGTTAATGGACCTAGCATAATTCTTAGGTGACTTGTTTAACAAAACATCATATACCACCGCCATAGGCCGTGAGCGTAGGCTTTGTCAGAGAAGACGAAATTTAAAAGGTGTCTTGATTAAGGTTACCCGACCTAGGCAGCCATTGTTGGAACTTTTTCACACTTTTGAATGTACAGTTTCTTTATTTTTAAGGAGATCTTTGTTTGGTGAGCTTCACGACACTTTTAGCTTTTTCTTATTTAAGGAAATCGTGTGGAATTTGGAAAAAATTACACCATGTCTTATTCTAGGACAGTTGAATTCTCGGAAGAAATTTGTCGAGCTAAATACCTGCGTGATGTCCTCTATGCAGTGTTCGGAGGATTTGCATTAATTAGTGGTGAAATGGTAGGTCGCCAGAGAGCGTTGGGAGCAGGATGCTCTCTAATAATGGGACAAAGGCTGGGTGGACTGTGAAGCAAACAGTTGGGACGTGATGAAAATGAAAGCTTCTTCTAGTTAATTGTGGATTGATTTTATTAACAGCAAAGTGAAGAACTACAATTATTCATTAAAGTGCACGATAGTACAGGGCTTTCAAAAATAACATCGATTTCAATTTTCAGAATAAGAATCATATTACTGCCTAAATTTAAACAACTTAACAATAATAGAAAGATATGAACTGAATTGTTAACAATATACTCAGCATTATACATTGCCACGACTCTGATCCAAAGTGCACCCCTTTATTTCAATCTTAAACTTCCAGTCGAGGGCAATATTTTTAAAAGGCACAGGAGGCAGGCAGCGAACTTCATCCGCTAGGGGGACCACAAGCTCACGAAACAGGTCGCTACCCTTATCCCGCAAGGGATCATCCCTTCACACCAATATAAGGCACAGGAATCGCGCCATAACCCTCGTCCAGCAAGGGACTATCGTTCATGAGAACTTACCCCATTATGACACTGCCTCTTCTGCCCTTGTCACTGCAGCGGCGCAGGAAGCGGTAGCCCGTATTGCTGTACAAGCTCTAATTTTACCAGAAATAATTTGCGTTTCACCTACTCACATATATTGATATTTTCTTATCCATTACACGACTTTTGAAACTAAATCAATTGAAAATTATATGTTCATGTTAAAAAATTATATTGACTTCTACTTGCAAGTTTTGGTGTGTTCGTGAGGCTGATTTCATATTTACTGTGTTGCACCAAGTGGAGCTGAGTTAAACCCACACAATTGGTGCAAAGGGTGTATATTGGTGGTGCAAGGTAGTTTGCTTATTGATGTTTCTACTGTGGTTCATTACTGTCAATGGCTTCAAGACAGCGGTAGCCCAAGGAAGCTGTTGCTGGTGTAAGTTACAATATTTGCATCGGATTCATGTTGCTACATCTGTCGCAGAAGCAGATACATTTTTACTGTAACGGCAGCAGGTAGCTTGTGTTCAAGTCATTTCAACGTAATAGAAAGTGTCTCTCGGGCTCTGCCACAACGCTGGTTGCCCAGATGTGCCAGTACATTTGCTTCTGCTAAAGCAGCAACTGCTGCCGGGCAGCAACAACTCCACCTCCACTCGATGACAAGGTGAATCAAACTTTCGCAGATGACAGTACCGAACCTTTCAGTTTGAATAGCTTAGACAGAATTTGGCACGGATACAGCAACTAGACCCTTTTTCAACGAGTATTTTGTTCTAGAAAATTTCAAGAATCCAACCAAGTAGTGGAAAGATATACGCAGACACTCTATTTGGACCAACGCTGAGTGCAGAGCGGCCTTGTTCTGGTCGAGTCGTCTTGCATTGCGACGCTGCAAGCTGACGCGTAGTGACAGATGCTGGCCGCAGACGAGTCATCGGTGATCGGCGAAGAAGGTGGTCAAGGGACTGGAGGACTTGATCGCGAGGCTGCTCCAAAACGGATCATGGCAAAACCATTCAAATAATATAATCAATCAGATATGACAGTAGATAGAATTTACCCTCCATGGTATTTTTTTATTAAGGTGTTATATTTATTCAATAATTGTTGGTGACGGGGCTTAGTAAAAGATGTCAATTGTATTTATTTACGTATAGATGTCGCGTCAACTGGTATCCGTTGAATGTAAACAACTTCGTTTGTCAAAAACTTTTCCGCGAATGCACTCGTTTCATCGGCAAACACTCATAGGAGGTAACTAATAGCACACAGATTTCCAAGTCGCAAAGGGATCAAAGCTCTCAGTTATACATGAAATGTAATCTTTTTATCAAAGCGCCAGTTAGTGCTTCCCTCATGCAGCATTTTTGTTACCGCTTCGAGACAGATCACACCATGATACGAACTGTTGCAGAATATATATGCTTTA
>SDVV010019148.1:0-13594 GCA_016164225.1 Gammarus roeselii | reverse complement strand
ACACGAATCCCCACCTCCAACCACCCAGAACTCCAAGAATGACATGCACGCGCGACAGAGCGTGCATGGTACAAGATCTATGGCTTCACGGATTAGATAGACTCCAACCGCAACGCGTCACAAGGTTTTATAGCTACGCAGTCCAGGTCAAACCCAGAAACTGCATATGGTCCGTGCACGCGCGAGCGAGCACAGACTGAAGATAAAATACCAACTCACGAAGTCAGAAACACGAACTCCCACACAAATACTCCAGCGTTATAATATTGTGAGACATGAACAAGAAAGAGCAGGTTCGTCACAGGCAGAAAAACTGCTCAGATTATTGATTTCGCACTGATTGTTCAAGGGGTCGCAAAAAAGCCCGATGAATCCCGGAGGGTGACCCATGTCCCCCGGGTCTTCCCGAGCTCCTCGAGTCCCCCGAGACCCCTCGCCTCAGCTCATCTCGGTTTGTCTCGAATCATTTCGGCCAGTTTCGGCTCGTCGCGCCCAATTCGACTCGCCTCAAACTGTTTCGACTGATCTCGACGCACCTCAACCAGCCTCGGCGCGACCCTCGCCCCTTGCGCCAGCAATTCGCGGGTCCCACAGTTTCTCAAAAGGCTCCCAAAGGGTCTCAAGGGTGTCCCTAAGGGCCCCAGAAAGATCCAAGTGGACCACCCCAAATCCACCTACTCCCAAGTTCCCCGGGTTCCCGAAACCCCGGGTCCCCGAGTCCCGCGGATCCCACGAGGACCTCCTCTCCCTGGGTCACCTTGTCTCAACCAACCTCGATGCATATAATAAAAATAACCAATGCAAAATTTATCACCATGAAAAAAGGGCAGATAAATATAATAGAGCCCAAGCAAGAAGAAATAATAAAATAAAGTGTTAATGATCTATAAAATGAATAATCATCCATCCACCCCAACGGGATCTGGAGGTCTATCATATATTGATTTTAAACACCTAGGTCCACTCGCCAGAAGGAATCTCATACATCGTTAACCTCTTCATGAATCTACCCAACACCTGGACACAAGCAGAAACCATACCGTTCTCAAGCCAAAATAATCCCCACAGAACCAGCCTCATACAGACCTATTTATCACCTCTCGAATTAATATGCATTTTGGAGACTGGATCTCAAGCAAATTAATTGCCATGTTTCATTCTCCTCATGACAACACGGTCCTAGGACACCACTCCGCAACCACACTGCTCACCAACCTCTCATAGACGAAGGCTAGAACAAAAAATAAACGACGCACCCTGGTATACGTCAGGGATATTAATATGTCATTTGAGACAATTTTAAGAAACGTCCTCGGGTACCGAAGTACTCAGCACACACATCCATTAAAATCACAAGAGATGCCTACCTAATTTCCTAAAGGGCATACATGCGTACAGAGTCGACAAAAGCGATCACGAACATGCCACTTCCCAAACAATGTACCGCAGGGCTCCGCCCTTCCCCTTCACTCATATACGCCTTCATGCACACTCTGCCCACACCAACACAACCCAACTCTTACAACAGCTCATCGAGGGTGACCTTGCCTCATTACATAACACAAACCCGAGATTTCAGCATCACGTCTGCAATGAAATCTGATCTCACTCGAAGTGGCAATTACAGTGTTCGAAGTTCGTTATTCTAAATCAACTCCTTTGGCTGGCGTCGGACTGTTACTCTCTGTCAGAGAACGAGTATTTGGGTTAGACGGTGGCTTCTCAAGGTCACCTCCACCCAGGAAGAGAGGGGGCCGATAGCAAGACGCTTCTCACAATCCTCTCAGGTAATCACACACATCCACAAATCTTCGCCCTTTGTCGAAAAAATAGTTTGGCATGCGGTCATAGACACACTGCAGGTCAAGAGTGAGGTCAGAGATCGTGTCTGCAGCAGGGTCCAACAGCTTTCACTGGTTGCTTAGTTCCTATTTCTTATGATGTATTGCATAATACGACAGTTTCAAACATGTAGGAGGAAACATTAATTTTGATTCATAAAAAATCAACACTCGATTGTAGAATCGTTTAAATGATGCATTGCATGACTTGATGACTTAAATTTTCAGGAGGAGAGTTTTGTCAGTGCAGTATAACGGTCGGACACAAACGATACATCGTTTAGAATGGTGTTCCGAAAACCTTTCGAATCATGTACACATGACACCGACCTCATCACAGAAACAACAGTATTATGCTGAATAAGGTTTCACCATGGCCGGGACAAACGAGAAAAAAAAATCTATCTAACAGGGAGCAGTTGGTTTCAATATGAAAAAAAAACTGAAACGACAAACGATCCTATCCACATTAGCTGCCACGTCTAATAACATGTCACGACCCTATCCACATTAGACGTCACGTCTAATAGCATGTCACGACCATATCCACATTCACTGCCACGTCTAATAGTATGTCACGACCATATCCACATTTGTTGAAACGTCTAATAGCATGTCACGACCATATCCCATCTGCTGTCAAGTCTAATAATATGTAACGACCAGACCATATCTACATTCGCTGCCACGTCTAATAGCATGTCACGACCATATCCCATTCGCCGCTACGTCTAATAGCATGTCACGACCATATCCACATTTGCAGCCATGTCTAATAGCATGTCACGATAATATTCACATTCACTGCCACGTCTAATAACATGTCCCGACCATATCCATATTCGCTGCCACGTTTAATATCATGTCGAAATCGTAAAAAAAGGAGATCAATTGAATCAAGATCAGACATTTCGGCAATAACTTGAATGTTATTAGTAGCTACATAGATATTGTTTCAGCTACCAAGACATTAAGAATTACATAGTGATGTATTTGGTTGGAGATGAAGCCTACAGAAATAATTAAGGTTGGCGCAGGCGTTTCCGAGGGTGGGAGACGGTAAGCGAGGTGGGAGTCTTTCACTTATCACCGGCTAATCGGTTGGATTCGATGAATGCTTTGGTATCTATTATTCACATTCCACGAGGGTTGTTACGGGCAGTAATTTTAAATTTGAGGTCTACCGTCAGTTAACTATTGCATCACAGGCGGCAGACATGAAAGTGAAGACAGACTGACGCCGGCAACGTTAATAGCACAATCACTTCAAGGCAGATGCTTTGACCTACAACCACGAATGCACAGAAGCAAAAGAAAATTATTTATTTAAAGTCAGAAATATTTTTTCAGCTCCTAATAGAAACTTTACTGTGTTACGGTAGTCCGTTTTAAATTTTGAAAGGGAAAATACACATGAACACAAGTAGTTCTGGAGTTTGAATGGACTGATGAAAACATACGTTGTTATTCTAAGCCTTTCGTGCACGATCATCATGTTGAAATAACACGTAACTGAGTAAAATAATGTCTCGTCGCTAGGGCTGCGGTACGTAGTGCCTTTTAATTACTTTAAAGCTGTCTAATCCACAGTAGACGCTACGATTCGGCGGTGATAGGAACGTAAATGAGATATCAAACTGGGATCTGAAGTACGAGGTGTGACCACAGGCAAGGACCCTCACACATGAGAGCAGAAAAAATGGGAAGGAGAGTGATACTACAGCGTATCAGCAGTAAAAGTGTAGTGCAGCAGCAGTAAGAGTATAGTGCAGCAGCAGTGAGAGTATAGTGCAGCAGCAGTGAGAGTATAGTGCAGCAGCAGTGAGAGTATAGTGCAGCAGCAGTGAGAGTATAGTGCAGCAGCAGTGAGAGTACAGTGCATCAGCAGTGAGTATAGTGCATCAGCAGTGAGAGTATAGTGCATCGGCAGTGAGAGTATAGTGCATCGGCAGTGAGAGTATAGTGCATCGGCAGTGAGAGTATAGTGCATCGGCAGTGAGAGTATAGTGCATAAGGAGACAGAGTATAGTGCATAAGCAGTCAGAGTATATATAGTGCATAAGCAGTCAGAGTATAGTGCATAAGAGTCAGAGTATGGCGTATCTGCAGTGAGAGTATAGAGCATCAACAGTGAAAGTACAGTGCATCAACAGTGAAAGTATGGTGCACCAGCAGTGGGAGTATAGTGCATCGGCAGTGAGAGTATAGTGCATCGGCAGTGAGAGTATAGTGCATCGGCAGTGAGAGTATAGTGCATCGGCAGTGAGAGTATAGTGCATCGGCAGTGAGAGTATAGTGCATTGGCAGTGAGAGTATAGTGCATTGGCAGTGAGAGTATAGCGTATAAGCAATAAGAGTACAGTGCATCAGCAGTGGGAGTACAGTGCATCGGCAGTGAGAGTATAGCGTATCAGCAGTGGGAATATCAGCAATGGGAGTACAGTGCATAAGCAGTAAGAGTATAGTGCACCAGCAGTAAGAGTATAGTGCACCAGCAGTAAAAGTATATTGCATCAGCAGTGAGAGTGTAGCGTATCTGCAGTAAGAGAATATCATATCAGCGGTAAGAGTTTAGTGCCTCAGCAGTGAGAGTACAGTGCATCAACAGTGAGAGTATAGTGCCTCAGCAGTGAGAGTACAAAGCATAAGCAGTAAGAGTATAGTGCATCAGCAGTAAGAGTATAGTGCATCAGAAGTAGGAGTATAGTGCATCAGAAGTAGGAGTATAGTGCATCAGCAGTACGAGTATAGCGTATCAGCTGTAAGAGAAACGCATACCAGCAGTAAGAGTATAGTGCATCAGCAGGGAGAGTACAGTGCATAAGCAGCAATTTTACAGTGTTCAGCGTGACGAGCGGCCTTGACCTGTTGCTTGGAGTAGCCGTGCTGTAGCAGCAGCTGCAGCTTGGCGATAGCGTCGTGCAGCGAGCACGGCACGGCACCGTGACGTCCCACTCTGTTAACCTGGGGGACGGACACAACAATTACACCGGATTTCACATCAAAGAAATTGAGGTAGACGTCGCCAGTCGCATCCAATGCTTCTAGTACCATACTTGATAGAGAAAAAAATGATACCGACTTCTATACATAGAGAGCAGCAACAGTGTTAGTTTATGGCATCAAGTCTTGCACTGATGACGACAATTGTCAGTTCAATCGTGTCAGCTAATGGCATCAGGACTTGAGATTTGCCGACTACAATTGAGAGCAGTAATCCTGTCAGTTTATGGATTCGGGTTATGTAACTTGCCGACTTCAATCGAGAGCAGAAATCCTGTCAGTTAATGGATTCGGGTTTTGTAACTTGCCGACTTCAATCGAAAGCAGAAATCTTGTCAGTTAATGGCTTCAGCTCTTGTAATTTTTCATAAGGACGAAAATGATCAAACAAGTTATAGAATTCAACACTTGTTTCAACATTATGACCAAGCACGGTAATAACAACTGAAGAAGTGACAGGTTTGATAACGTTGTTACCACACGCGCATTCAGGGATCCCCGAATAGACGAGCAAAACCATGAAACTGCCCTGGCCAGTATAAATGGTTTCAGAACTTTAAGACAGTTTGAATGAACATTCATGTTTCTGGAGGCATGTGTTGCTATTATGGCATGGAACTACAGTGACATGTAGTAGTAATATTATAGCAACCAGGATTAGCTCACATTTCTCACAATAACTTTGCCCTTCAGACAACAGGGTGCATCATCTCGTGTTGCGACTACAATTGAATGTCACGTTGTCAAATTTATTCCTAAGGCTTTCTTAAAAATACATCATTTGAATTTGGTAGCTATTAAGGTTCTTCAGTTAAAACATACCTCGGCAGCATCAATCCTCAATTGAGACTGCAGATAAGACTTTACTTCGGCGCTCGGCAGGTTCTGAGAAGGAGAAATACAGAAATACTGTCACTCAAAACAATCAGTACCGTGTTGTGGTCAGCGACTCGACTCAGTGTTCAGCGCAGAATCTGCAACAGTCATCGCAGGCACTCCATCTTTCAGCTAGTGTGGTTCAGTTAGCGTCAACAAATGTAATGCATCATGTTCTCATTGAGGCAGCCTTATCGCAGTCAGACACAACATGAGGGAGCGGCCAGGCAGCCGGAAGGCTGGCAGTACAGTGCTGTCGTGTTTAGTCAAAATTTAAGCCAGGTCTGTTGTTGGAAGGGAAAATTTCTGCACAGTCACCACATCGTCCCTAAAATTCGGTTCGAGCGACAGAAATTTGAAGCCCGTTGGAGTCGTTGTTCTTCTGGTACCGCATGTCAATTCAGCAACTAGTGGTGCAATAAGGTACTGGTAAGCTAACGTCTTCTCTGAGTTAGTTTAGGCTCAAGGGATGCTCAAGATACCATATTCATAGAGGAGGTTAAGGTGGTATCTGATTCAGATATGGTCTTGACAGTTAATATTCTAGACGGAGGGATCTGTAGGCAGTTTAGATGCGATATGATAAATTCATAGCCAATTCGATTTTAACTAACATGTACATTTGTCGAATATATCTCAGATGGGGTTTCACACTGAATTGCTTCTGTGGAAACCGGCTTATGAGAAAGAAATGTGAAGGCATTCCGTTCAGGCCGGACATTCTACTCTGACATGGGTGACTGTAAGGAGGACGGTACAGACACAGACACTAGGCCGAAATCCCCCAGCAAGGGGGTTGACCGACGGCAAGGCGTAACTCGACACTCTCATACACCTTAGCCCTTTTGAGCAAAAGGGTCAGGCCGGGAACCCCGCAACACACCCTCCGAGTCATGAGTGCGGTTCGAGGTCAGTGTCGGTAGCAGGGCCCGTCAGTGTGACTAGTTTACCCCTGCTGCGTCATGATGACCGTGGGCCCACGATCATCCCGTCTCTCAACGATGTGCCTAGGCCGGGAAAGCACATCAGGGCAGCGTCAAAACTCATCCGTTCACAATCATTCTACACTCACGCCTATTCAGAGCACGCTCTCTCGCTACCTCCACCCTCAGGTCTCTCCTTTCTAACGCCTGCTTCACACCATCTATCTGCCCAAACTTCGGTCTCCCTATTGGCCCACGTCCACTTGCCTCTGCTTTCGACACCCTTTTCACCAATCTCCTTTAATCCATCCTCACCATGCGGCCGCACCATCTCGGAACACGCGGATCAACTCAGTCCTCTAACTTCTTCACCATCCCGTTCTGATTCGAACCACGTCGTTTGTGAACCTGTCTCTCAGTGACACTCCAGCTATGGTCCTTATACATTTCATCTCGAGAACATTTAAACTTCTCTTCTCCTCTGCTCGTACCCCCTCAAGTCTCAGCTCTGTACAGCACAGCTGGGACAACGCCACCATCATACAGATTTGCTTCCATCCCCAACGTTCTGCAGTTCATTACGCTCTTCAGTGCACCCAACACTTTACACCCCTCCTTCACTCGCGACTTCACCTCAGTTTCCACTAGTTCAGTCTTCTCCACATGGAAGCCCTTGATACCTAAAACACTGAACTTCTTCCAACAACTCTCCATTTAGGAGGACACTAATTCTGCTCGCATCGGCACTCCTCGAGCATCTCATTACTTTACTTTTACCCACGTTCACTCGAAGCTTCCTCCTCTCACACACTCTACCAAACTCAGACACTAGCCTACATAGCTTCTCAGCTGAATCCGCCACCAGCGCCGTATTATCCGCAAACAGCAACTGGTTCAACTGCCAAATCCGCCCATTCGCTTCCAACAGTTACAAGCCACGACCCAGCACACTCGCGTTCACCTCCCTGACCACTCCATCCATAAAGAGATTGAACAGCCAAGGAGACATCACGCAGCCTTGTCTCAGACCCACTTTCCCTGTGAACCACTCACTCACCTCGCTTCTCACTCAGACACAAGCTCGGCTGCCAACATATAAACTCAGCCCCGCTTTCAACAGATGTCCGCCCACTCCATACAAACGCAACACCCTATACAGCGCTTCCCTGTCAATCCTGTCGTATGCCTTCTCCAGATCCATGAAGGCCCAGAACACATCCTTTCCTTTGGCAAGGTACTTCTCACAGACCTGTCTCACTGCAAAAATCTGATCGGTACACCCTCTACCACTCCTAGGGAGCCCAGCGCTCGCGCTGAAATTATTTCCGCACACGCGCACCATCGCCACTTCACTTCAGATCACTGTCATCACCGGACACTGTCATAACCGCTAAAAATCTTTCAGCACACGTGCTTCCGCGCTAAACAATGTTTCAGCCCACGCGCATTTGCGCCACAATCATAGAATCCTTCACTCAGAGCAGCCGCTGTCATTTCAGCCACGAGTCGCACTATTTTACTGGTTATCACTTAATTGAAATTTCAATAAACTGTCATATCTGTTGAAAAAACGACATTACGTACCCTAGAAAAATACGTACGTTTGCCCCGCGGGTTAGAAATACGTACCTTTGCCCCGCGGGTTAGAAACACGTACCCTTAAGTTAGGTTAGGAGGAAAAGTTTCATTGATGTGATAACCAGTAAAATGGTACCTTAGTTCGGTTGGAGGAACAACTCGTGGCCGATATGCCAGTGGCTGGTCTGACTGAGGAATGCTATGAATGTTCGTTGTTAAAAAATGGTACCGTAGGTAGGTAGTGGGAACAACTTGTGGCTGATATGAAAATTAGCGGAGATGAAAGGGGCTGATGTGACGTTAGCTATAAAAGAATTTAGCGCCAGGTATAGCAACCCCACTCCTAAAAACACATTGTTCTTCTCCAATTGCGCAATCCGTACCTCCTCTAATCCTTTTGATCAGGCGACCACACACAACAAGCTGCTACCTCATAAGTGGCAGCATTCATTTATATCTCCTTTGCCCTTATACAGCGGAACAATGCAGGCACTGCGCCACTCAATCGGTACCACGCCCGCCACAAAACAGATGTTCAGTAGCCTCACCAACCATTCGACATTAGTTCCAACACACTTTTTCAGGCACTCAGTCGCAACGCCATCCAAACCAGGGTCTTTCCCACATTTCACCACCTCCACCGCCTCCTGCACCTCTTTCCAAGTAATGTCTGCAGCAAGTCTCTCTCCAAAAACCGGCATCCGCGCACGACCACCCACAGCAGCAATATCAGCCTCTCTGTCATCCTTGACATTCAACAATACACCAAAATACTCTGCCCACCTTTTCCGTACACCACCACTTTCCGTCAACAACTGGCCGTTTTCATCTTTCATCGCCTCCTTCTTTCTGGTCTCTCTCTTTCTCACCCTCTTAAGCTCTTTCCAGAACATCTTTTAGTTCTCCTCAAAATTTTGGTACAACCGTCTACCCCATCTGGCATCAGCGTCCCTTTTGGTTCTCCTCATTACTCGCTTTACCTCATTTCTTTTCTCCTTATAGTTGTCATAGGTCACCACCGACTTCGCCTGCAACCACTACTCAAAAGCTCTTCTCTTCTGCACCACCTCCAGTTTGATCTCATTCCAACACTCAAAGCCCTTCCGTCTACACCCGCCCACACATCGCACACAACACACATTTATCGAACATCTCAACAAGGCATCTCTGAACGTCTTCCATTCTTCCTCCACATCTTGAAGGTCCTGCCCTCTCCCGTTGTCAAATTCCTCCCTCAACGCCCGCACATCCAACAGCCTCCGCACCACTCTCCTCAAAATCAGCACAAAATCCATCAGCGCCATCTCCACCACTTCACCATGAGTCATCTTCACCCATGTGTACTTGTGGATATCTCACTTCTTGAACAATCTGTTTCCGACGACCAGCTCCTGCTCCAGGCATAAGCCTATGGGGTTTTCTCCACTGTCATTCCTGCAAGGAACGCCATACCACACTATCCCATTATCCACTACTGCATCTCCCACTCTCGCATTCAGGTCGCCCAGTGCAACCACATTGAATTGACTTCCAAAACTCTCAATACACTCGCTCAGGTCAGTCTAAATTGCTCCCTCTTCTCCTCACTCCTCTCACAACCAGGTCCGTATACACTCACAAATACCCATTTTTCTATGCCAAACATTACTTTCAGCCACATCAATCTTGAGGACACCTTTTTCCACTCAGTAACGCTACTAGCTAGTCGATCACTCAATGTCAACACCACACCTTCTCATGCTCAACCTTCATCCACGCCTGACTTTCTTCCACTTCCCACTGCAAACTCTCATTCGCCCTTACCCTTCAACTTAGTCTCACACAGCGCCTCCTCACAAACAAACATCTTACCAATCTCTCGCCTCTGCTTCATTCGTACAACAACCACGCACATTCAGCGACCCTAACAATTGGATTCAGAGAAGTGTGAGCCTCTCTTCCTCCCGCTTGTCTTGCCGTCTAATAGGGAAAAAATTTACTGAGGAAGGGATTTCTAGACCCTTCGCCCCGCCACTTATTAGTCGCCTCCTACGACACGCCGGGGTTACAGATACAGACACTAGGCCGCATCCCTCAGAAAAGGGGGTGGCCGACGGCAAGGCGCACCTCACACCTTCATACGGTCACACTCACACAACTTAGCCCTTTTGTGCTAAAGGGTCCGGCCGGTACCCCCTCAACATACACTCTGGGTCACAAGTGCAGTCCGAGGATCCATCGTCAGCAGCAGAACCCGACAGTTTTCACTGGTTTACCCCCGCCGCGTCATAATGGCCGGCCCCCCCCCACCCATGATCATCCCGACAGCGGGATGCCAAGGGCGGGAAAGTACATCAGAGCAGCGTCAAAATCAACCATTTTCCACTCACGCCTGTTCATTGCGCGCTCTCTCGCCACCTCCACATTCATGTCTCTCCTTCCCAACGCCTGTTTTACACCATCCATCCACCCAAACTTCGGTCTACCTCTAGGCCTGTGACCACTCGCTTCCACATTCATCACCCTTTTCACCAATCTCCCTTCATCAATCCTCTACATGTGCCCGAACCATCTCAGCACACGCAAATCCACTCTGTCCTCCAACTTCTTCAACATCCCTGTTGTGATTCGAACCACGTCGTTGGTGATCCGGTTTCTCAGCGTTACTCCAGCCATGCTCCTCAGACATTTCATCTCGAAAACATTCAACCTTCTTCTCTCCTGTCCTCTCACCCCCCAAGCCTCAGCTCCGTAGAGCACAGTTGGAACAACAACACCCTCACGCAGCCCTCTTTTTGCTTCCATCCCAACGTCCTATAGCTCATTACACTCTTTAGTGCACCCAACATTTTACATCCCTCCTTCACTCGCGCCTTCACTACAGTTTTCACTAGTTCAGTTTCTCCACATGGGAGTCTAGATACTTAGAATACTGACCTTCCTCCAAGAGCTCTCCATTTAGGGTGACATATTTTGCTCGCATCGACAGTCCGCAAGCATCTCATTACTTTACTCTTACCCACGTTCACTCGAAGCTTCCTCCTCTCACACACTCTACCAAACTCAGACACTAGCCTACATAGCTTCTCCTCTGAATCCGCAACCAGGGCCGTATCATCAGCAAATAGCAACTGGCCCAACTGCCAACTCCGCCCATTCGCTTCCAAAAGTTCCAGCCACGACCCAGAACACTAGCATTCACCTCCCTGACCACTCCATCCATATAGAGGTTGAACAGCCAGAGAGACATCACGCAGCCTTGTTTAGTCCCACTTTCACTGAGAGCCAATCACTCACCTCGCTTCCCACTCTGATACATGCTCGGCTGTCAGCATAGAAACTCTGCACCGCTTTCAACAGATGTCCGCCCACTCCATACAAACGCAACACCCTTCACAGTGCTTTCCTGTCGTATGCCTTTTCCAGATCCATGAAGGCCCAGAACACATCCTTTCCTTTGGCAAGGTACTGCTCACAGATCTGTCTCACTGCAAAAATCTGAACGGTACACCCTCTACCACTCCTAAATCCACACTGTTCCTCTCCAATTGCGCAGTCCGAACAGTCTCTAATCCATATGTCTGCACGGTAGCAGTGAGCCCTGCAGGTCGTAGGAGGCGACTAAAAGGAGAGCCGAGAGTTCATTCAGAACTGCCGATGCGACGTCTCCATTAGATGTCTGTGCGTCAGTCTGCTATGTCCGATTTTCAACCAACAAAGAATAATCTCAGCCAATCAAAATAGATAAACGAAGAGGTCCAGGGTCGAGGCAGATTTTCAAAAACGTTTCATCAATTTTTTAAGGAATCTTTTGAAAATTCAACGATCCATTTAGGCGGGAGCGCGTTTCTGCTGCTTCAAGCGCTATTGCAGCTCTCCGCTCTTGCGCCGTATCATCCGCCAGCTCATTACCTGAAGCGCTACAGTGGCCCGGAAACCAGCACCAACTAGTGAACATTAATGTTCCTGAAGGATAATCATATAAAGCCGCTCAAGAAAGACAAACGCATGAGGTGGCAATTGTTGAATGTCTCAAGGGCCTGCAGCGCGCAAGGTCGTGAGGTTAGCATGAAAACTGACAATGATGGCGGGAGTCTTTTAGAGACGATGCGCTCGGCGAGTACCCATGCTCACAGCATCGTCGTCCTTTGATCCATCAGTGAAAATATGCAAGCTATCAGCGTGGTGAGTTTCCTCATACGCTGTATAGATAGCTCGAAGATTCTGGGGTACAACATCTGCCCTTCCGCTACGAAAATAGTGCGGGCTCACTCCAGCATCATGCGGGAGAGGGTCCATCATCGTCCCTGTTGTTGCTTAACCCCGGTTTTCACCTACGGTGGTGGAAATCACGGCCACGCACCGTCCGCAATTCTCGATACCCCCCCCCGACACATGCATGTTGGAAAGGGGGAGAGGAGGGGGAGAAGGAAGGGTGACCGATTAAGGGGCTGGTGGATGGTGGATGTTATTGCTGATCTCTGTTTTGGCTGTGTGTTAGGTGTCAGTTAATACATAGCACTCCATGTGGTATGATTATGTTACTGTGGACACCAGAATAGCCTCTGAAAGTGTATTCACGTCCCTCAGTCACACAACATCGCACCGATAAGACGCGCATAGTGTGGACCAAAGGCGGAAGAGGATTAGTACTAGGACCAATGTTGGAAACGATGTCTTGTAGGAGAAAAAATGTCAAGTTTATGTTGTGGCTCTGGTGTCCTGAAAGTGTCGGTGCGCCAGACGCCTAAGACGACGTCATCCCCACCGGCGATGATAAGGAACAGGGTGGGTTACGAGACTTTCGCTGTTGCCGAGACTCCAGACAACGCCGCCGCCATAGGAAGCTCCCTCGAAGCAGGGAGTCCGCCTGTCCTGTAAGCTCCCTCGACGCAGGGAGCATGTCTGACGCATGTTTACTTCATTGTGGGCGGCCAACATCATCGTTCCCAAACACAGGGCTCTGTTTGACCCCTGGGTCTGTTCGCTTCTTGGCCAAACATTGTTCTAGTGGTGGTTTAGTTATTCTAGCTCTCTTGTAATGTGGTGGACAAATCAGAGGGCATCCCGCCACAAGTATAAAGGAGGGTCCTCAACTCTGCACAAACCTAATAGGTTTCAAATTGTACCTCCCGCTCATGCATCGCAGGCGCGATTTTCTCACCTTGTTTCTCACCTTGGTTGCCCCAAGACCACCCCACACCCCAGCAAGGCCAGAGTGCAGAGCATGACAGGAGGCACAAATGCCACAGCACGCCAGACTGCAAAGACCGGCAAAACAATGGAGCGGAAAAAACTGGAAATTTGTGCTTCAGGCAACTGATCATACAGCAGTTCTGTTGGTCACAATATAAAACATACACATTCATATATACACACATATACAGATAGACT
>SDVV010019147.1:0-13594 GCA_016164225.1 Gammarus roeselii | reverse complement strand
CGTGCAATGAACAGGCGTGAGTGGAGAATGGTTGTGAATGGTTGATTTTGACGCTGCTCTGATGTGCTCTCCCGCCCTTGGCATCCCGCTGTCGGGATAGTCGTGGGTGGGGGGGGGCCCGGCCATTATGACGCGGCGGGGGTAAACCAGTGAAAACTGTCGGGCCCTGCTGCTGGCGACGGTTCCTCGGTACATTCGGGACCCAGAGTGTAAGTTGAGGGGCTACCGGCCGGACCCTTTAGCACAAAAGGGCTAAGTTGTGTGAGTGTGAGCGTGTGAGGGTGTGAGGTGCGCCTTGCCGTCGGCCACCCCCATTTCTGGGGGATGCGGCCTAGTGTCTGTATCTGTATTGATATTTCGAAATGATTTCAACTTTGATGAAAGTTATTGTTTTCGCACTCCATAGAGTGAGCCTTCCAGAATCGACGATCTTCGTACCCTACGGGACTCACGCTTTGGTTCCGGCGGAGGAAGGCCCCTAATCTAATCTACACTATGTAAAGTTTTTAGAAATACGAGCCGTGCACCGCTCTCAGCCAAACAATGATCAAAGACCAAACATTGTCTCGTTAAGCTGCCAACTTTTAAGAGATCGACTATAATCTCATGAGAGCGAGAGCAACAAGCACGTCAAAGCAACATCTTGTGCGTTGACACCCTACCGTCACTCCACGACGGAACACCTCGTACGACTAGAATCAGACATTCGACGGACTCGTCCGAGAGGAACATGTGATCTCCATATATTTCGACGTAGAAGAGCAGTGACCCTACCTGGAAATACGCTATCATGAAGGATCTACACCGTAGAGCCTGACAGGCCGCTTACCACGTTTTATTCAAAATCGTACCTTCAGGGTCAAGGTCGGTGACATTCTGTCACCATCGTATCCGTATGAAATGGGCGTCCCTCGTGGTAGCGTCCTCAGTGTTACTCCATCCTCAAAATCGACCAGCTAGCCTACATTCTTCCTCCCCTCGTAACCCCTCCTAGGCATCTGTTAGGTTCACGGGCCGCACGGAGTCACGGCCCAACTGGATCGACTCCCCTCTTCTTCACCCTTTACTATCTCTCATTTTCTTCCCTATCCTGATTTGATTGACTTTTTATTTACCTCATTTGCATCTTATGTTTAGTTCAAATTTCCTTAAACTTGTCTCAGACTCCTTCTTAACAACTCCCCTAATAGTTGCTGCACACAAACCCACACACACTCTCAAACATTCACATACCGGTTCTAACTATTCTCCTTTCGGGTGGCAAATAACAGCCAAGTTGCGCTCTTTCTTTCGTGCAACCTTTTTCTAAGATTATTCCTTCTTCTTCTTTCCATTTTTGCTAATCTCATGCATGAAATTCCCTACACCTAGTGTAGATCTCATGCATAGGAGCCCCGTTTTCTGTCTCATCTTCTTCCTCAGTAGGTGTTGGAGCGCGTAGCCCGCACCTTAAGGACTAGCTACTGCGGATCCTTGGGGCTCGGAAGCAGGGTAGGTCGTGTGTTATTCCTCCTTACTGCCATCCAGGGAGTTCTGGGATTATATGGTTTCAGCACCTTGGGGATCCTGTACCTCCTGTGGCACCCATACATACCATAGACGTTCGCCGCGTTAGGTAAAAAGAAGAAGAACAAAGACTAACTTGATGCAGCACTGTTTGCTTGTTTGACATTCGGCGCCAGAAGGACGATGACTCCAGCGCGCTAGAAAGCCTCTCACTCTAATCTAATCCTCCCCTCGTAATTGAGGACTATTTTTACCACTGTACGTGGACGACTCATTATGCTCTACAAACACCCAAGCCTTTTAACAATTTAACATGAACTCCAGAAGTGTCGAAACCAAGTCGGGTGCTGGGTATCCTTAAACTGATTCAGATTCTCGCCCTCTATAGCTAGAAGCATACATTTTACTCTCGCTCTCGGCTTTCACCTGAAACCATCCCAAACGATGCACTACGCACCTTAGCATAGGAAGAAACCATAGTTCTTGGGTCTTGTGTGGGACCCAGAACTCACTAGGCGACCCCACATTGCAGCCCTGAAGACATGCTGCAAAAGGTCAGCAGGACATCCTCTCGGTAGTACTTTTGAAATTCGTCGCTGATATCAACACCGGCATGACGTTGT
Source organism: Gammarus roeselii (assembly GCA_016164225.1). Taxonomy (NCBI): domain Eukaryota; kingdom Metazoa; phylum Arthropoda; class Malacostraca; order Amphipoda; family Gammaridae; genus Gammarus; species Gammarus roeselii. The sequence goes on along the minus strand of SDVV010019147.1, from coordinate 11,465 downwards.
TCAGAACAATATTACGCTCACGTACTGACTCTTGAGCTTTTGTTCACGGTTCAGCAGCCAAAATCATCTACAAACCCCTCTTGATCATCGCAAACAACGCTATGCGGATCACAACCGTCGCGTTCCGTTCTACTCCCATCGAATCCCTGAACGTGCTAGCTACCGTGCTTCCACTTCCGCCCCGGCGAGACAAACTTTCGCTACAATACTACCTGGAGACTTGAAGCCTAATCAAAAACTGAGCACTCAACTACATAACCGACATTTCTGAAAATGCCTCTTCGCGGCTAAGAAGAATATTTGCCCAAGGTTTTCCCTACGCTTGGACAATTTACTGACCTCGCTAAACATCAACCGCAGTGCTATTAGGCCTTCATTCTCTTACCGAATTTATCATATCAACACACCAACGTGGATGATCACCCCACCAATGGTCAACCTAGATCTCCGAGTATACCCTAAAGTAACTACTCCAATCAAAACGTACCGGTAGGAATTGATGAGATTACTGGAGGAACAATATTCAGAGCACCGTTAAATATACACTGACGGCGTCAAACCTGCGGACAGAGTGGGAGCCGCTGCTTTGTGCGGGGATATCGCACGATTGGCTACCCTCCCACAAGAGACCTCTGTTCTCTGCAGGGCTTCACGCTCTCGAACTAGTCCTCTCCATTGCAAAAACAGATCGTCTCCCAAAGTACGTCGCATTCTCAGATAGTATGAGTGCCCTCACTAAGCTAAAAATGTTGTATTACGAACACCCTGCTCTACGTAAAATGCAGCACGATCTCTTAATAATGTCCGAGACGGGTTAGGCAGTCGAATTCTGCTGGATCCCCGGGCACGCGGGAATAAAAGGACTCGAACGTGCGGACTCACTTGCTGAACTGGCATCTACTCATCGAAAGCAATTTCTCGCAATACACTACCGGGACTGGTTCCCTATCATCAACCCCCATATAACATGCCAATTGGATGAAATGTGGCAACAGATTGGACAAAAAATGCCTCTAGTCAAACCCTCAGTCGGTGAATGGGAAACAAAGTTCACCTACAGAAAAGACCAAGTGTTCATCAACCGCTCGTGCACGGGACACACGTGGATAACTCACAACCACCTGATGGATGTCGACATGGGACCAAACGCGCCACCTTGCCCCTGTTGTCACCAAGTGGCTATCAGCATGAAACACTTGATGATGGACTGCAACGCACTCGCGGCAGCCCGACGAACGTTCTTAAATCCCCCCGTGCAACCTACAAAGCCTACTCATGGACCCAACCTACCGTAAAAAGCTTATGGCTTTCGGAAAACACACCGGACTATACGAAGCTGTCCAAACCCTTAACACCTGTGCAAGTGAGGTGATCTCTCCACTCCATTACGTACAGAGATAATACATTTACGAAGGTATGCGTTAACTCTTAACTCTCTTGTACGCGCTAATACGCGAATATCCTTCAATTGGAATATGTACTGACTTCATCTTGACATGACTAATGTTTTCGCACGCGAGGCCGTGCGAACTTTCCTGAATCAACGACGGTCGCGCCCTACGGGGGAGCCTATTATGACTCACGTTGAGGCTCCGGTGGAAATGAGGCTCAAATCAAATCCCCACTCCACAACGCATGGAGACGATAATACGTTTACGTAGTTACGTTCTAACCCTTGTCGTTCCTGTACGCACCAGCATGTGTGTATACCACAATCGAAACATTTAACTCATCCCGTATATGGTCACCTACTGATGATATTCGTGCCCTAGGGAAGGGGGGGATCCTTGCGTTGACTCGCGTTTAGGCTCCGATGAAAATGAGGCTTAAATCAAATCCCTCTTGCAGGTGTTTTATCCTACTGTCTTCTCATCATGCAGGTTTGTCGCGTCTCAAGTGGCGAAGAGAAACGCGACTTCACTAAGGATGAGGGCGCGGGTGAGGTGGAGGCCAACAAGCGCCGCGCCGACACTCTTAACGCACTCGCGCAACAGACTCTCGCGCTCAAGAAGGTAGCCTGAACGACAGGCCAACTGTGCAAATCAGTGTTTAGAATAGCTGGAACACACCATTGAAGCTTTTTCATAGAACAGTGGGGTCAAATGTGTTTAAAATTTTATTGATGTTTTTCAAGCAACAGGTTCGTTTCCACTGTTCATTCTTGACCCGTTTATCTTAGACAAGGTTTCCGTTAGTGCGCTTTGTGCTGAACTAAAAGTTAAACTTTTTCTCTTATGATAATACATATTCAGACTCAGAGTGCCTTGCAAATGCCAGTAATGCATGTTTTTGTTTAATTTATATCAATGACTAAATAATGGGAGGTTATGCAATCTATTTTGAGGCTTTTACAATTGAATTCCGTTATTCAGGGGTAATTTTATTGTAAATTTTACAAATTTGAGTTAACTCTTGCCACTAAGATATAGTAGATTGGAGGGAATTTCCAAACATTGTAGTGATATAATTTGTTGAGAGATTTTCATAATCATATAATGTGTTATACAAAACATTCATAACAGATTTTATTTTCTGCCGTTTCATTTATCACAATAGGGCTAAGTAGTGTGAGTGTGAGCGTATATAATATATATGAGGATGTGAGGTGCGCTTTGCCGTCGGCCACCCCCTTTTCTGGGGGATGCGACCTAGTGTCTGTCTGTCTGCATATCAGGATCCAAAGTTGAAATTACTGATACAGACACTAGGCCGCATCCCACAGAAAGGAAGGTGACCGACGGCAAGGCGCACCTCACACCCTCATACATTCACACTCACAACTTAGCCCTTTAGTGCTAAAGGGTCCGGCCGGTACCATCACAACCTACACTCTGGGTCACGAGTGCAGTCCGAGGATCCGTCGTCAGCAGCAGGGCCCGATAGTTTTCACTGGTTTACCCCCGTCGCATCTTGATGACCGGGCCCCCATACCCACGACCATCCCGACAGCGAGATGCCAAGGGCGGGAAAGCACATCAGAGCAGCGTCAAAATCAACCATTCTCAACTCACGCCTGTTCATTTCACGCTCTCTCGCCGCCTCCACATTCATGTCTCTCCTTCCCAACGCCTGCTTCGCACCATCCATCCACCCAAACTAAGGTCTACCTCTAGGCCTGCGACCACTCGCCTCCGCATTCATCACCCTTTTTACCAATCTCCCTTCATCCATCCTCTCTATGTGCCCGAACCATCTCAGAACACGCGAATCCACTCTGTCCCCCAACTTCTTCACCATCCCTGTTCTATTTTGAACCACGTCGTTGGTGAACCGGTCTCTCAGCGTTACGCCAGCCATGCTCCTCAAACATTTCATCTCGAAAACATTCCACCTTCTTCTTTCTTCTGCTCGCACCCCCCAAGCCTCAGCTCCGTAGAGCAAAGTTGGGACAGCAACACTCTCATACAGCCCTCTCTTTGCTTCCATCCCCAACGTCCTGCAGCTCATTACACTCTTTAGTGCACCCAACACTCTACATCCCTCCTTCACTCGCGCCTCCACTTCAGTTTCCACTAGTACAGTTATCTCCACATGGGAGCCCAGATACTTCAAACACTGAACTTCCTCCATGAGGTTTCCATTTAGGGTGACACTAATTTTGCTCGCATCGACAGTCCTCGAGCATTTCATTACTTTACTTCTACCGACGTTCACTCGAAGCTTCCTCCTCTCACACACTCTACCAAACTCAGACACTAGCCTACATAGCTTCTCCTCCAAATCCGCAACCAGAGCCGTATCATCGGCATATAGCAACTGGCTCAACTGCCAACTCCGCCCATTCGCTTCCAACTGTTCCGAGCCACAACCCAGCACACTCGCGTTCACCTCCCTGATCCATGTAGAGATCGAACAGCCAGGAAGACATCACGCAGCCTTGTCTCAAACCCACTTTCACTGTGAACTAATCATTCACCTCTCTTCCAATCACTCACCTGCACCGCTTTCAACAGCTTTTCGCCCACTCCATACAAACGCAACACCCTCAACAGCGCTTCCTTGTCAATCCTGTCGTATGCCTTCTCCAGATCCATGAAGGCCCAGAACACATCCTTTCCTTTGACAAGGTACTTCTCGCAGACTTGTCTCACTGCAAAAACGTGATCGGTACACCCTCTACCACTCCTAAAGCCACACTGTTCCTCTCAAATTGCGCAGTCCGTACAGTTTCTAATCTTTTTGATCAGCACTCTCCCGTACAACTTACCAACAACACATAACAGCGGAACAATGCAGGCACTGCGCCACTCACTCGGCATCGCGCCTGCCACAAAACACAAGTTCAGTAACCTCACCAACCATTCGACAATCGTTCCTCCTCCTTCTTCAGGCATTCGGTCGCAACGCCATCCAAACCAGTGGCTTTCCCTGCTTTTATCACGTCCACCGCCTCCTGCACCTCTTCCCTGGTAATGTCCGCAACAAGTCTTTCTCCCAAAACTGGCATCCGAGCACCACCACCCACAGCAACTATGTCAGCCTCTCTGTCATCCCCGACATTCAACAACTCATCAATATACGCGGCCCACCTATTCCGTACATCACCACTTTCCAACAGCAACTGGCCGTTTTCATCTTTCACCACTTCCTCCTTTCCGGTCTCTCCCTTTCTCACCCTCTTCACCTCTTTCCAGAACATCTTTTTCTTCTCCTTAAAATTCTGGCACAACCGTCTGCCCCACCTGGCATCAGCGTCCCTTTTGGCTCTCCTCACCACCCGCTTCACCTAGTTTTTCGTCTATTTGTAGCTTTCATAAGCCACCTCCGACTTCACCTGCAACCACTCCTCAAACGCTCCTCTTTTCCGTGCCACCGCCAGTTTGACGTCCTCGTTCCACCACTCGCAGCCTTTCCTTCTGCACCCGCCCCCACGGCGCGCACCACACACCTTCGCACATCTCAGCAACGCATCCCTTAACATCTCCCATTCTTCCTCCACATCTCTAAGGTTCTGTCCTCTCACGTTGTCATATTCTTCCTTCAACGCCTGCTGGAACTCCTCGGCTCTACTTTTAACATTCAATTCACTCACTTTCAATACCTCTCATCCTCCTCCCGCTCGATTGTTGCCCTTCCACTTCTGCTCCACTCTTAATTTACCTTCCACCAGCAGATTGTCAGACACTCCTCCACCCTCCCCCCTCTCAACACCCGCACATACAACAGCCTCCCCACCACTCTCCTCGATATCAGCACAAAATTCATCTGTTCTCTCTCCACCATTGCACCATTTGCCATCCTTACTCATATGTACTTGTGAATATCTCGCTTCTTGAACGAACTGTTCCCGACCTGAATTAATCTAATACAAACTTTCCGGTTTAAAATCCTTCCCACCATCGGCTACCTTCTCCGTTGGAGACGACCTTCCTCGATTTAGCTAGTTCCGGCAACCCGAGAATGCTGGTCATGTTGGTATTAGTTTTTATGTAATTCTACATGGATGGAGTGGTCATGCAGGTGAACGCGAGTGGAATGAGTCGAGGCTTAGAACTGCTCGGAGTCAGTTCCTGTTAGCGGTGATACGGCACTGGTGATAGATTCGCAGAAGTTGTGTAGGCTAGTGTCAGAGTTGAGTAGAGTGTGTGAGAGGAGGAAGCTACAAGTAAACGTGGGTAAGAGTAAAGTAATAAGATCTTCAAAGAATGTTGATACGAGCAGGATTAATGTCCTCTTAAATGGAGAATTATTGTTAGATGTTCAGTGTTTTAGGTGCCTGTGTTCTCATGTGGAGAAGATTGAACTAGTGGAAACTGAGATGAAATCGTCAGTGAAAGAAGCGTGTGAAGTATTGGGTGTACTTAAGAGTGTTATGTGCTGTAGGACGTTGGGTATGGAAACGCTACTTGAGGGGGTTGTTGTGACAACTGTGCTCTACGGAACTGAAGCTTGAGCTAGAACAGAAGATTATTGAAGGTTGAATGTTTCCGAAATAAAATGTTTGGGAGCGTAGCTGGAGTGACGCTGAGAGACAGGATCAATAACGACGTTGTTCGAATTGGACCGAGGACTGTGAAGGAGGACAGAGTAGATGCACATGCTATGAGATGGTTCGGGCACATGGTGAGGATGGATGATTGGAGATGGGGGGAAAGGGTGACGAAAGAGGAGGTGAGTGGACGTAGGCCTAGAGCTAGATCGAAGTTTGGGTCGATGGATAGCATGAAGCAGGCACTAGAAAGTTGAGACATAAGTGGGTAGGTATCGAGAGAGCGTGCAACGGATAAGCGTGAGTGGAATTTGGACGCTGCCCTGATGTGCTTTACTGCCCTGGGCGTCCCTTTGAGAAATAGGATGATCGTGGGTGTGGGAAGGGCCGGCTTCTTTAACGCAGCAATAGGTAAACCAGTTAACGCTGTCGGGCCCTGCTGCTGGCACTGATCTCAGACCTAACCTGTGACCTGAAGTGTGTTTCTGGGTCTCCTGGTTGGACTCTTTCGCGCCGAAGAGCTAAAATTGTCTGAGTGGGAGTGTATGAGAGCAGTGTGAGGTGCGTATTGCCGGCGGCCACCTCTTTTCCTGGGGATTCGGCGTTGTGTCTGTATCTGTTCACGAAATCCAAGCTTCTTGATATTAAATTATGTTGCTAAGATACAGATACAGACACGGCAAGGCACATCACACACACCCATACGCTCACTCTCACACAACTTGGCCCTTTTCTGCTAAAGGGTTCGGCCGGTAACCCCATAACACACTATCTGGGTCACGAGTGCGGTCAGAGGTCCGTGTCAGCAGCAGGGCTCGACAGCGTGACTGGTTTACCCTCGCTGCGTCATGATGACCGCCCCCTCCCCCCCACCCATGGCCATATCGTTTCTCAACGAGACGCCAAGGGCTGGAAAGCACATCAGAGCAGCGTCAAAAAGCATCCATTTGCAATAATTTTCCACTCACGCCTTTTCAATGCACGCTTTCTCGCTACCTCTACATTCAAGTCTCTCCTTTCTAACGCCTGCTTCACACCACCCATCCACCCAAACTTCTGTCTACCTCTGGGCCTATGGCCACTCGTCTTCGCCTTTATCTCCTTTTTTACCTATCTCACTTCGCGAGTCCACTCAGTCCTCCAACTTCTGCACCATCCCCTTCCTGATTCGAACCCTGTTCTTTGAACATTTCATCTCGAAAACATTCAACCTTCTTCTCTCCTCTGCTCTCACTCCCCAAGTCTCAGCTCCGTATAGCACAGTTGGGACAACAAAACCCTCATGCAACCCTCTCTTTCCGTCCATCCCCAACGTCCGGCAGCTCATTACACTCTTCAATGCACCAGCACTTAACACCCCTCCTTCACTCGCGACTTCACCTCAGTTTCCACTAGTTCAGTCTTCTACACATGGGAACCCTTCACCCACGTTCACTCGAAGCTTCCTCCTCTCACACACTCTACCAAACTCAAACACTAACCTACATAGCTTCTCCTCTGAATCCGCCACCAGCGCCGTATCATCCGCAAACAGCAACTGGCTCAACTGCCAACTCCGCCCTATCGCTTCCAACAGCTCCAAGCCCCGACCCAGCACACTCGCATTCACCTCCCTGATCACTCCATCCATGTAGAGATCGAACAGCCAGGGAGACATCACGCAGCCTTGTCTCAGACCCACTTTCACTGTGAACCAACCACTCACCTCGCTTCCAATCACCCACCTGCACCGCTTTCAACAGTTTTTCGCCCACTCCATACAAACGCAACACCCTCCACAGCGCTTCCCTGTCAATCATGTCGTATGCCTTTTCTAAATCCATGAAGACCCAGAACACATCCTTTTCTTTTGTAAGGTACTTTTCACAGACCTGTCTCGCTTCAAAAATCTGACCGGCACACCCTCTACCACCCCTAAATCCACACTTCCTCTTCAACTGCGCAATCCGTACATTCTCTTGCTAAGATAATGTCTGTTTGTGTTTCAGGAGCTGCAGGGTGTAATAAGCAACAGTCGGGTGGTGGACCTTAGCAAGCGCAAGGCAGGCACCGTCCCCGCCACAGCCTCCCTCACCCCCCATCACCAGCTGCAGCACACAAGAAACACTTTGCTGGCTTACCATGCGACAGTGGCTGCTGTGCAGGTAAGGTGCTGCTGGCTTCCCATGCGACTGGAGCGGTCATGCATCTAAAGGTTGCTGGCCTACCATGTGACAGTGATTGCCGTGCAAGTCTCGTCTCTTCGCGTAAATTGTCCAGTTTCTTTTTGTACTCATTCATGCGTTTAAAGTATCTATAATTTTTTATACTTCCACACCGATCCCCTACCATAATGTTCCTCTGTGTCCATCATTGTGTCCTGAAACTCGAGGACCAAACATCCTTCCCTCTGTCTTCAAGTCCCCGTTAGTCTGCTTGTTGTACCACAATTCTCTTCACTCTCATAACCCTCCGTTTATTTCCCTTCCTTCCCTCCACAGAGCTCAGTTGAGAAGGCTGTTGCGTGTCAGCGCACTGGTGGCGCCATCAAAACGGCCTTACGCCCCTTCCCCTCCCCTCAGCTCACCAAAGTGATGCAAGGACGGGGCCTCCTCACTCAGGTACGAACGAGGCTGGCATTACCGTCTTAGCAATGCACTAAATGAAATATATTGCTTTGAGACTAGTGCTGTTAAAGAAATCACATGCAAGCAACGAAACCATCTTGAAGGCGATTATTAAATTAATAAGCCGCGTTTTGCCCAACGTTAGTCGTTTCCGTCCGTGCTAGTTTTGACTCTCTTTCCTCCAGCTGGGACAAGTGACAGTGCTGGGCGGAGCCGAGCAGATGCCACCAATACCTGTGGTGCTGACGCCTCAACACATCCACAGCCTCCACACTCGCCTCTTATGCTGAGTAGCTCCTGCACCGCGGATCACAGCTTGTATCCACCACAACGCTTTGTCCCATACTGATAAACTGGGACTCCAATTCTCACCTGTTTTATGTATGCTATTCTCTTGTAATGCAAGTCGTTTGTTGTGCCTATATCTGATGCTCCACTAAACTTTGTAGCACTAATATTATTATTATTATGTGGTAGCTATTATCAACAGTCGGCTATGTTATTTATAATCAAAACTATTATTTGCAAATATTATATTTCGTCACTGAAAATAGTTGAACTTACGGACTAATAATTTGTTTATATGTTTGCTATTTTGCCTCATTAGGCAGCTTTTTAATTAAATCAAAACACGTAATGATTAGGTACACAAACGTCGTTTTTTAGTTGCGTGAAGGCATTATTCCCATTTTGTCCCTTTATATCACACGGCAATATATCCGAATGCAAATATTTTCATTCGTTGAAAGATTCCATGCGTTTTGAGCGAGTTGTCCGTCCATCGTTCGCTGATGCAGTGTCTGCAGGGCCTCTGACGGTTTCGAACTCAGGAGAGGGCGCCGGTCTGCCAGCCGTGCGCCGCTGGCTCAACACCAGCTGCCGCATAGCCGTCCGAGGACTGTGGACACTTAGTATTGTGCACGAGGGCCGGGCAGCGCACGAGTCGCCACAGCGCACTATTTGCTCCGTTGCTCAAAATGGACTCTGCAAGTGCCCCGGTCATACTTCGCTAACCGACTTCCCCTTATGTTTGCTATTTTCGGATTGTTGATGAAAGTTCGAATTGATTCTTTGTTGCAACAATTTCTCCTACTGCTGACACGTTTGTAATTTCTCTTTGAATCAAAGCTTGTCCCCCTGGAATTTTAATTGCTATTTTAGCATCTCTGTGTTGACCGTACCAATTATTATCGAAAGAACTTATAATATCCGTTCCCATAACCTTAAAGGTGCACTTGATGCTGCGCCATTGATTTTTTTTTTCTCAATTTATATCAGAGGAATAGGATCCATTTAATGACCTCGTGTAATTTGAAGCGTCAAAATCGTCTAACATATTTTCTGGAGCGTGTTAATAATGACTATAGGAAGAAATGCGCACGAATGACCAGCGTTTTGAAGAAGAAGATCATTTTGCCATTCTTCGTGTAAGAACTCGTTCTAGTATTGATGCTACTCAGCGCAATCTCTCCGAGCTGGTTTACTTCCATAGAAACAGGTGATTGTTGCTAGATAATAGTTTGGCTTCCTAAAATTATATAAATTTTGTTCATTCACGTGATGTTTAAATTACTTGGATCATCGGTCAAATACAGCTGTTGACGCTGAACGCGGCAGCGTGGCAAATTGGTTAAATTTTCCTTGCTCTGACACAAGATACACGGGTCAAGAAACTGATATTTCTTGAAACATTTTCAAATCATTTTTATACAGATCGCTTTCTGAAGAAGTGATAACGTGGTTTAACACTAACACTTGCCTACCAAAACGAAATGGTGAAAGTTTCAGTCTAGTGCACCTACTAGGGGACTGATGTTACCACAGTCAACTTCTGAGCTCCACAATTAGGTTTATATGTCTGAAGAAGGATGGTGTTGTGTAACAGTTGTCGCATTTTATATTAGCTACCATAACACGATAGAGGAGTTGTCACACTCTTGGATCCTGAGCTTTAAATCTTAACCTCCGGTATAGGGAAATTAATGTGATGTCTTTTAATTTATGCTGGAATAAGAACTTTGTATCTAGTTTCAGCAATAAATCTGCTAAAAAATATATTAATACATTTGTCACGATATACAGATGCAGTGGTTTTGCTCTCATCCTTTCGTACATTCGTTCAGAAATTTTCGATTGACAAGACCAGAATACATAGGATCGTGTCATGATATTCGTTTGTTGGTTAAACTTGACGGAATCTTCGTATACGACTGGAGGTGCTTGTGCAGCTTTATGGCCGGTAAATGTGTTGCCCGGAGAAAAGAGTTTAATGCATTTCTCTTAATTTGTCGCCCATATCGGGTTACAGTGTAGCTGCCGCCTATTTTTTTTTTACCCTCTGCGTTTATGGGCTAGCCTTCGAACGTTTGAGAGACTGGCCAGAATGTCTCATTTGCAATCAGGTTGGCTCGACCCTACAACCTTCAGCTTCCAATTTGGGGTGGATGGATGATTATTCATTTTAGAGATCATTACCACTTTATTTTAGTATTTAATTATTTCTTCTTGCTTGGGCTCTATTATTTTTCTCTGCAATTTTTTCATGGCGATAAATTTTGAATTTGTTATTATTATTATATGTATCGAGGTTGGTTGAGACGAGGTGACCCAGGGGGGGAGGTTTTCGTGGGACTCGGGGACCCGGGGTTTCGGGAACCCGGGGGACTTGGGAGACCAGGTGGATTTAGGGGGAAACACTTGGACCTTTCTGGGGCCCCTTGGGACACCCTTGAGACCCTTTAGGACCCTTTTGAGAAACTGTGGGACCCTTTAGAAGCTCTTCTGAATCCTGGAACCTCTGCTCCCCCCTCCCAGCGCTGTAAAACCCATACACTGAAAAATGTTTGTGAGATGCATGAGTAGAACAATTAACCATTACAGTCCGCCGATTGCTGGCGCAGAGGGCGAGGGTCGCGTCGAGGCTGGTCGAG
>SDVV010019146.1:0-13595 GCA_016164225.1 Gammarus roeselii | reverse complement strand
TATAAATAAACATATATTTGAAATGTATATTTACATTTGTAGAATTTAGAACATCAGAAAACTTGGCAACCTAATTGTTGGGGTAAGCAAATTCTACAATGCGGGAGAATCTTTATTGAATTTCAAATTTTTGGCTATATATGAATGAAAAGATTTCGTCAGAGACAAAATTAAGTATGAGCAAGCTTCGGAATAGAATTTCATGATGAGTTCTGCTGCCGTATTTTGACTACCGCCATCGATAAGCCATGTTTTAAATTGTGACTCGATGAAGGCATCATTTTTTAATTACCATGGTACCCCCAAGAATGAAAGGTATCTATTAGTTTTACAGAACATTCATAATTTCTTGGTGTAAACGCTTGTTAACAGGCACGTTTACCAGTATGCTTGTGTACAGGCACGTTTGACATGAATTCTTGTTTACAGTCACTTTTGACCAGCATGCTTGTGTACAGGCACGTTTGACCAGTATGCTTGTTTACAGGCACGTTTGACCAGTATGCTTGTTTACAGGCACGTCTGACCAGTATGCTTGTTTACAGGCACGTTTGACCAGTATGCTTGTTTACAGGCACGTTTGACCAGTATGCTTGTTTACAGGCACGTTTGACCAGTATGCTCGTTTACAGGCACGTTTGACCAGTATGCTTGTTTACAGACACGTTTGACCAGTATGCTTGTTTACAGGCACATTTGACCAGTATGCTTGTTTACAGGCACGTTTGACCAGTATGCTCGTTTACAGGCACGTTTGACCAGTATGCTTGTTTACAGGCACGTTTGACCAGTATGCTGTTTACAGGCACGTTTGACCAGTGTGCTTGTTAACATTAGATTGATGTCACTCCTGAACGATTAGACGCTATCCAACTAGCCTTAAACAGTTGGTTTAATTTGTCTAAAATTACTGACACGATCATTAAGATCATGAATGCGGCTAGCTCAAAGAACCAATAGACATGATAAAATACACCGATATTTATATTTCCCGGGAACGAACAAAGCTTTTTCCTGCTATAACATCACTTCTCATTCAATTTAACAAACATATTCCTAATTGGTATTAATTTTCTTTCGTAGTCAAATACACTATCAATAAATTGCACAAATAGCATACCTTTCCAGCCAAATTTGTGACTTCGTAACATGGTGTGTTCAATTGATGTAAAGATGCACGTCGAAGCAGGTAACCTATAGCATGAAGGCCTGTGGCAAACAAACCTATAGCATGAAGGCCTGTGGCAAACTAACCTATAGCATGAAGGCCTGTAGCAAACTAACCTAAAGCATGAAGGCCTGTGGCAAACTAACCTATAGCATGAAGCCCTGTGGCAAACTAACCTATAGCATGAAGGCCTGGGGCAAACTAACCTATAGCATGAAGGCCTGTGGCAAACTAACCTATAGCATGAAGGCCTGTTGCAAAGTAACCTATAGCATGAAGGCCTGTGGCAAACTAATCTATAGCATGAAGGCCTGTGGCAAACTAACCTATAGCATGAAGGCCTGTTGCAAAGTAACCTATAGCATGAAGGCCTGTGGCAAACTAACCTATAGCATGAAGGCCTGTGGCAAACTAACCTATAGCATGAAGGCCTGTGGCAAACACAAAGAATTCATTTATGAAAGGATGATATCAAGAGATATCTTGGCTCCTAAGGACACTAAAAGTTAACGTGGCCTACACCATTCTGGTTTGTAATGTGTCAAGCTAACTCTCGTTGACTGGCAGACAATATTTTTCTAGTAACCGAAACTTTTTCGACAAACTGAGTATGTTTGTGGCATCCTTATTTTTAATTTCATATATCCATTAAAGAGCACTTCATCTCTCCATATGACTAGTTGATATTGTTTGAAATATTTATTTAAAATGTTGTATGAAATCGTACTTTCAAACTCTCTCAAAAATAATACGTCGGTGACGAAGTTACTGTAGATGTGAACACTTTATACAGGAAATTAGCTAGACGTGATGCTCATCTATATGGTTAGAAACACTCATATTTTTAACTCAGGATTACGGTTCACTAAAGTCGTGCGATCTCCTTTTAGATTTATTTGTTCCAACGCTGAGAGACTTGACCATTGGGTTATTTATTAGTTCACAGTTGAACCGATTGATCAGTTATCATTAGATCACACAGAAAAATAAATTTATATTTTTTAGTGGCAAACCTATGGGACTTTCGTGAGATCCGGTGACTCGAAAAAAATGAAATTATTGAAATAAATCATTAATGGACCATCACAATTCCATATTTGCTTTCTTCATCAGTGTTCGAATACCTTTACAATAAACCTAATGATTAAATGCTCTTCCAATCACACATTTACAAACGTTCTTTAAATTTACCAACAATGAAACAATCCAACATTGCCATGAATTCTAAAAATCTGCTGCCGTTCTTTCCCATCACTTGCATGCTCCAATAATGTTGGAGGATTCAACATTTGCAGTAGACACAACTGCTCATATCGGCGTTGCGTGCACGAACTATGATTTGGTATGAATAACTATGATTTTATTTCTGTGTTCCTCTGGTTTGGTGTGTATGGATCTGGTTTGGGGCTCTGCCTATAGTCTTGGGTCAATAACTGAGTGGCTTGTCTTAGGTCAATATTATTAGCACGTTAGTTTCGGTACTATTCAATGAATTGGCTTACACGTTATCACAGTTTTGATGTTGTGATCAAGCTTCGGCCAGTAGGGTGAAATTACTTATATCCGACCTTTTGAGCGACCGTCTTGACTGAAGAGGCGACACACAAAACACAACACACGAGTTCCAACAACCACAAGAACGTCAAACAAACTAAGAATTATTTTTCGTACACATTCCGTAAAACACATTCGCGTTAATATTTTATGTGCATTCCTTGATGTTAATATAAAGTGTGGTATCCACAACAATCCGACCAATCATGATCGAAAATTCAAACTCCTACACTACGACGACACCTGTCATAATGTTGGCCCGCGAAATTGCGACTCTTACGAAAATCCCACTTTCCGTTTTCGAGGTATATTCCAGAATGCGACCTTCCATGTGCGATAGTGTTAAGGATGATCAAGAATTCGCTCCCCAATGTTCGACGGTGATAGGCATGATCCGTAATCCGACCTTCCATCTGCAACAGTGTTAAATTTTATTCAGAATTTAACTTTCCATATGCAACGGTGTTGAGCATGTTCAGACATCGTTAGAAGAAATGTATCTAGATACTGTTTATCCCAAAGTATTGTTTTGATTGTATCTTTTAGATTGGCTGGGTCCTCAATAACCGTTTATATGAAATCACTTTTCATGAAAATCTGCCGCATTAGTTGTAAATCAATATTTGTTTGGAGATTATACGCGGTCTCTTGATCGCTATGCCCAATTGAGGTGAGGAGTTTCGGATACCGACACTCTTTTTGAAAAATCAAGTATACTTCTGGTTAAAAAGTATATTCTACAATTATTTTCTGATATTTGCTCATCATCAACCTAAAGCTCACGAATACAAATGACTTTACTTCCATTTCTGAAATTAGAATGATATTACCAGTTCATTATACGCGTGCCGCCCACTTGTAATCTAGAGTAGGAAATTGAGATGATTACTCGATTGCTGTCAAACTTGGTATTAAATAAGTAAAAATGGTAGTTGAAAGCGATAAATGTGCGTAATAATAACAGTTGTTTTACAGTTTGAAGGGACAGAATACAGCTACGGGTCACAAATATCTACCTTCAGCCTAAGTAAAGGATTCGCCGACTAAATTCATGATTAGAAAATATGGCTTCGGTGTTAGGGATTAAATAGCGGTTTTATTGACATAATAAATAGTATCGTAGACAAACCAAATAAATTTCAAAAAGTAACATTGGAAAATGTAAAGAAAACGAACGACAGCTATTGAATAATAAAACAAATAGGGAAAAAATGCAGTGTATGCCGTGTTGAGGCCAGAAAAATAATATCCTCTGCATTCAAAAATATCATATTGCTTTTGTTTGAATGAGAATTGTATTGGTATCTGGGTCTTTTTTCTGGATACACAGATCATAAACTTCACTTGCTCTCATCAGGAAAGTGTCGCCCCCTCTCTTTACCGCAGCCGCTGCTCTGCCTCGTCCTCGGGCTGTAAATGGTCTCTGCTAATGGATCACGGTACGCTCTGTGACAGGCTGAGTAACGTTCTGAAGCCCCTCAACAGACCACAAAGCAATGAAATCAGAGTTTTCGACACAAAGTGCAAAGGAGTCACAAGAAAAAGAGCTGATAACAAACTATAGAACAATAGAACTTCGAGTTATGATTGGAAATACCAGAAATTGAACCGCCCTACAGGAGAGTCTGCATTAACTTCTCGTCCCTACGGACTCCGGTGGAACATGGAAGCAACTACTACTTCTACCAGAAATTGAACCGCCCTACAGGAGAGTCTGCATTAACTTCTCGTCCCTACGGACTCCGGTGGAACATGGAAGCAACTACTACTTCTACCAGAAATTGGCTATGAAGTGTATTTATGCTTTTGTACACATGGTGTGACAGCACAGAAAATGATGAATGGGAGTACGAATTAAAAAGAGGCTGGCCACTCTAAAAGCAGGCCCGTCACTTATTTAGTCAAAGGTAAATATAAATAGCACTCCACATAAACATGGATATTTTTTTCCGAACTGCGTTGAGTTCATGAATATTCAGCATATAAACTTTTTATTTTCGAGTCAAATCTCCTTAAAAATCCATATTACTCTCCTGAAGTTTGTCCAGAAAGTTTAATCATGCTCCCTGAACCTCGAATGTATGTCCTTACCAGTTCAAGATGGTGTCTGAATTCGAATGAAAACTCCTAGCAAAAGCTAGTCGCTATTTGGTTTATTGAGAACTAAATAAAAAATAACCCAAACAGAGCTGTTGGAGATGAAAAAAAGACACTCCATGGCATTGGAAATTTGAATCATCACCTGGTAAATACATTCCGCGTTTTTCGGTTAAATGCTCAAACTTTATCACCTAGTCGTTTCCAACACACCTAGTCGTGTGAAGCCAGCTTTCATGCGTGTAAAGACTTATTTAAATAGTGCCAAAAACACACGACAAAACAAATCTACGGTGCTGGTAACCATGATTGCAATGTTTACAAACACTATGTCAGTACGCTGGTCTTTTTCCACTGGGAAAGTGTCTAGAACAATTTTACTATGAGCCATCTACATTTTAACTTAGGATCACTAAAACGTATATATATTTTGAGCGCATGTATTATTAAGATGCATCGAAATAATGATAGAAACTTAGTTCAGAACGTTCCAACAGTCAAAACAGCTGATGGTACTTTATGTAGATAAAAAATGTTGGATGGACAGCTTCATTATTGAATATAATGTTACGCGACTCTGACTGTGTTACTGCTTCTACAGAAACTCAGATGAGAAGTTTCAGATATTATTTCCATGGCAAAGGTTATCTGATACCATAGGTTGTTTGGGGATAATTCTTGTAGCTACAATGAAGGCAGACATCTGATTATGACATATAATCAGCATTCATCTTTCACGTCATACTTAATTGCGTATTTTGGGGCAAAGTAAGCATGAATCAAAGAGCTTCAACTACACTGCATGGGCTTTGTCGGTGACGTTTATCAAGAACACTATTCACAACTAACAATTAACTATTCTTTATTCCCGCTACCTTACTAACAGCTTGAATGGACAGCAAACGATATAGAAAACAACACCCCTGCCAAGGTAACGACTCCAGCCGTGCACCGCTGACTTGAAACTTGCTTCCACCAGTTCATGCTGTTGTGTTTGTTCGTTGGAGTCCATCCGTGCAATCTTGCTGGGGCAACCACTGTAAAAACCATGGAAAAACCAATTACGGTTCTCTCGTCTGTGCATCTCTGGCTGATGACCTAAAATCTCATCAATAAGCGTATGATGAGTGCCCGACTAGGTGTTGTTGATGCTGCGGTGTAGAAGCGCAGCCCGCAAGCCCGGATACCCACTGATATATACATTTTGCGAATCTCACGGCCAGTGCAGGCACTTATATCAGACCCACCCCCCTGACGTGATTAACCGTATCGGGTGCATGGTGGCACTGAAAGCGCAGATCGGAAAGGATGTAACCCAGTCGATGTTGCTTTGACTGGAGGGCTTCATGGTGTCCGCACCTCTGCCTCGACAGGGTAACCTTGTTACCTCAGAGTAATCTCAACTTCACGTCCACGTCTGGTGGGTGACTCTGTAGGACCGTGTTGTGTTGGCTCTATGATCAACCAGTGCAAGAACTGTGAGGTGTGTGTGCGTGTCTGTTTATATATAGATGGATGGTTTGTGGGTTGAGGAAATGTGGGGAAAAGGGAGCCAAAGTGCGCTGCCTGTGTGTTATGTATATTTCGATGGGTAGGACGTGTGTTCAAGGTGTGGGCAGGGATTGACCGGATTTAAAATATTATAACAGAAATGTGTCCCCCTACATGAAAATTATGTTTAAGAGGGAGGATTATTGTTCCCCTATCCAAATGAAGAATATGTGCCCGTTGCAATACGTAAGTCATGTACTGTGTTCTAGGCGTAAGGTCAGAGAACCAGGCAGTGTTGGCGTAGGTGTGCAATTATTGAGGAAGAAGGTGTTTCTCCCAAGAAAGGAATGTAATTTAGTTGCATCACGTTGGCGAGTCATGAAAGAAACTATGCATCACATCGGCAGGATATTTTTAGAGCGTTTAATCAAACAAACACACATTGAAACTTTGCGCTGTTTCAACATATGCTCACCATTTTATAATTTTTTGTGCGCTAAATATCATCCTCAGGGAATTGAAATACGGTATATAGTATTTAGATTTTTTAATCTTGGCTAATGCAATTGTACATTACAATTAACAAATCCCCATATTATTTCATTTAGGCCAGCAAACTGCCGTACAATTCGATTGTCAGAAATATGACATCTGGTCAATCGTTAATTTCATTCAAGTGCTGCCTTTTTACGCGAATGATAACGTGTTGATCCCATTCAGCGCTGCTTTACATAAATCAACGTGTTGAGACGTTTAGTTCTAATTTATTGTATCCCATTATTATGTTTATTAATACACAAATCTCGAATTACGTGTCTGTTACGTACCACATCATTGATCAAGTATCATATGCCAGTGAATTATTTCTTATGATTAAGTAGCATTGAACAATGACAATGACTCTAAGCAGTCATCTTTGATAGCTCATTGTTGGAGTATTCGGTCATGACCTCGGGTCAATTTGGTCATGACCTCGGGTCAATTCGGTCATGACCTCTGGTCAATTTTTACATTCCTTTCCACTGCTACCGTAACACAAACATCCCCACACATGCATTAATTTTACCTCTCGTTGTTTGAAGCGTCTGTATTGATATTAAACAAGCAGGTCTGTTTATAGTAGGGGCAAGGTATTTGTGTCGCAATAAAATGTTAACATTAAATTTGTTCTGCTCTTTGTAGTTGAGTGTTGTTTCTATTAGTTAGGTAAACGAATGCCAGGTCAACAGGCTGGCGCTGCCAGTTTAGACCCACAGTAATTGCTGTGACACGTAATATTGACAAAGTCTTCTTGATTTGTACCCAAAATATTTTGCAGACCTAGAAAAGGCATACAGTTAATATGATAAACTTGTGATTGATTTTTGTAACAAGAAAATCTGAAAAGAATGTGCAGACTTTACAACGGTATCTTTCAAATGGATCAATGATATTGGAAATAGTGCCTCAGTGTAGTCGGTATGCCAATTTGTAGGTGTTCGTGACAGGGTCCTGCAGACTAGCCCAATTCATTCAGTAGCCGAGCTCTGAGAGCTTCCTGTCATGTCACGAATGTACCGATGGCGTGACGACGGCCGAGGACGCCCGGCGATGGCGTGACAACGGTGGCCACGAATGAGACGCCCGGCGATGGCATGACGACGGCCGCCTCAAATGGGGCGCCCGAAGATGGCATCACGACGGTCGTCACAAATGGGACGCCCAAACTTCTTTAAGCGCCTTAAACGAATAAATACTGGCGGTTACTACCAGGCGGAACGGAGAGATTTTGATGACTCATGCGGGGGTATCAGCTTGATCAAGTTTCAGAGGAATGTTTCAGAACGAGAAACGAAGAAAAAGAATGAGTAACGACGAAAGAATGAAGAATTTCAGTCAGTCAGACTTCTTCGGGACTGTAATTCTTCATGTTTGATGCGAAGAGAAACGATTAGAGGGATTATCTCTAGAGGAGATAATCCTCTTAAACTAGTCTAATCAGTAACTCTAGAGGAGATAATCCTCTTAAGCTAGTCTAATCAGTATCTCGAGAGGAGATAATCATCTTAAGCTAGTCTAATCAGTAACTCTAGAGGAGATAATCCTCTCAAACTAGTCTGATCAGTAACTCTAGAGGAGATAATCCACTTAAGCTAGTCTAATCAGTAACTCTAGAGGAGATAATCCTCTCAAACTAGTCTGATCTGTAACTCTGGCTGTAGAGAAGGGAGGCACTTTTAATTGCAAGATGAATGGATACAAAAGATAATGAAGACCACGATTCGAGGATTCCTGGCGGGCAATGCTCACAAACGGTATATAATGAAGACCACGATTCGAGGGTTCCTGGCGGGCAATGCTCACAAACGGTATATTTATTCAAGTTAGATATGAGGGATACTATTTTGCGATAGAGGAAATCAGAATGAAGGCGGTAATAATAATGTGACTCTCCAAAACAAAGCTCGGAGGGTTCGTCATCTAAATCATGGTCAAGGTTACGAAACATAAATAATACATATAAATTAAATCCGCAGGGCGGCGCTCTTCATTGTGGTGTGTCTATAAGAAGCCATTGTCATTAGTTTAACTCAGTTAATTTTAGATGTATCTTCGCAAACTAATGCATTGCCGGTGATTAATATAATATCATATCTAAATACTCGGTCTCTGTTTTTAATGATTGCTGCCGTTTACTTGATGAAAAACGATGACTAACATAACAACGGAACTGTTTCGGAAAATACGGGGGTTTAGAAAACTTTGTTTCAAATTTTCTGTCCTGACACAAAATGAACTTTATTGTCTGGCCAAGTTTTCCGCTCAAATTGAGCCCTCGTTTAATCACAATCTAGGTCAAGTTTAGACACCAGGTTCATACATGTCGCATTTGCTAGGCGATTGACTTGCAAATGGGTACACCATTTACCAAAACTACAGTCACAAATTGTTGTCTCAAACAAATAGAGTTTTAGTTGTATCGGCTAACAAGAGTTATCAATTGTTGCCTGACCAACAAGAGTTATCAATTGTTGCCTGACCAACAAGAGTTATCAATTATTGCCTGACCAACATGAGTTATCAATTGTTGCCTGACCAACAAGAGTTATCAATTGTTGCCTGACCAACAAGAGTTATCAATTGTTGCCTGACCAACAAGAGTTATAAATTTTTACCTGACAAACAAGAGGTATCAATTGTTGCCTGACCAACATGAGTTATCAATTGTTGTCTGACCAACAGAAGTAATCAACTGTTGCCTGACCAACATGAGTCATCAATGGTTGCCTTGACCAACAATAGTTATCAATTGTAGCCTGACCAATAGGAGTTATCAATTGTTGCCTGACCAGCAAGAATTATCAATTGTTGCCTGACCAACAGGAGTAACCATTGGTTGCTTCGACCTTAGCTGACATTTTGACTAATGCCGGTACGACTGTAGTAAACGAAAGTGTTTTTCTTAATTACACACAGTTGTTCAATTCAATCGATTATTTATGAAATAGTTTAAAGACTTTCAATAGGGAATAGACTCTTCGATTGATCAATGATGTTAGCTTATTATACTGTGAAAGAATAATCTTTATCTGGGTAAAAAAACATGAAATACCTCCATATTCATAACATAGTGTGACGAGTTTCAACAAGGAATCGACTCTCCGATTGATCAGTGATGTTAGCTTATTATTATTTCAAGGAATAATCCTTATCTGAGAAAAATACATATGTAGTCCTTAATATTCTAAATATAGTGTGACGAGTTTCA
Organism: Gammarus roeselii; assembly: GCA_016164225.1. NCBI lineage: Eukaryota > Metazoa > Arthropoda > Malacostraca > Amphipoda > Gammaridae > Gammarus > Gammarus roeselii. The sequence goes on along the minus strand of SDVV010019146.1, from coordinate 3,537 downwards.
ATGGGGCATAAACTCTTCGATTGATCAATGGTGGGAAAATGAATATAAAATCCCTCAATATTCAATATAAAGTGCCTGTAAGCAGTTCAGTAAAGATGTTTGAAAACGGAGACTAACACAATAAAAGTTGTCACGTCGTGATCTAAAGTAGCATGTTCGGACACCGGTATGTGAGCAGTCATTTCTTCTCTCTAGAATTGAAACTATTTTAAAACGAGTCAATGACGAATGTGTTGCATCATAATGCAAGCCTGTGTTGGGCTAGATTGGAAACGTACTTATGGATGAATAACATTATTAATATGCTGATTTCCATTTCCATGATTTGCAGCGGATATGCGCTACACAACGAACCTGAGCTGCTCACTCTGCTAAATGGAAGCACTTTTCACGTCATCTCTTAGCCTTTCTTTGCAACAGTGAAATGCAATTACTTAAATTGTTTCTAGTGGTTTATTACTACACTTTTAAATGTCCCTGTAGGCATGTGTTTGCAGAAGATACGGGCAGACAGTAATGAGATGGTGTCAGGGTTATGTGATTAGATTTATCGGATAACGTTCATGTTTGTTCTGTATTTGATGAAAAACACCCGTAGAGGCATCGTAACAAAATTTTGATATAGAAACAAAATGTTCGGTGCTGCGTGGATCCATGAGCAATGTTGATTACATTTATTTCTTCTCCTCGATGACATTCTCAGATAACAATGTGTGATGAATTATCGTTTAGTGCTGAACAGCAACGCTTGGATTTATAATATTTCAATTTTGTTGCGAGGCACCATGGAGGCTTGGAAGGTGTTTGAAAGGAATAACTATATTTGTGCCTGAGAGGATCTTCGGATGAGACAAATTTACATCCAGATAATGAAATTTATGACAATTTATCCACAAGTTCATTCACTCTCTCACATGAACCAAGTGCGTAGCCATGGGGGGAGGGAGCGACTGTGTTTGGTACCACCTTGGGTTGTTCGAAAGACAAAGAGTCCCGTGTTCGTTCATGCTGGCCCGTTTAGTGTGCAGGGAAGTAGACACTACCTATAGATTAAAGTGTCGATTGTAGTGAGTAAAATGATTGATCATTTAAACTATTGTTGATGTATATATTGGCAGTCAGGAACACAGTTGATCTACCCTTCTACACTATTTAAAAAAATACAATATACTGATTTTTTTTCAAGTCCGTCAACGCAACCGTTAAAACACTCCTACTTCAACATCCCTTCAAAAAAGTTTTCGATCTCTTACTTTCGAAGCGTTTCCAGTAGCATCAATGAATTGGAGGCTCATCTCCATGGTGACAGCATTACGGTGCTCTACAGTATCCTGGCAACAACGTCATTATCCTTTATCACTTCATTATCCCAGACTATTACAGGCCAGCAGACACCGTTGGGTTTCTCTGGGTTGGGATGAGAAGGTCTCGGAAAACGAGTTGAAGATAAGTGAACGTGGAAGTAACTGACGAGCTCTGAAATGAATTCAGCTACTAATATAAATGAATATATATGCATATTCATATTCTTGAATAAATTGTTGAGGAAAGGTTTGAGGTTTCTTCGCAATGGATTAACCATGAACGAATTCTGTTTCGCAAGTGTACCCTCTTAGCAATCAATTGTGAGTTTAGAGACAATGTCTGTAAGTCCGAGCACAGACGCCCCTCTCGTGAATGTGAGAGAAATTTATATTATTCTGTTTCGGGGTATTGTTCTGTAGTTACATTTTAAAAAGTCAGTAACACTTTGGAATTCAAATAATGTTATTGCTTACAAATATTCACAGTATTTTTAAAATTCTTCACTATTGCATTTAATGAACAATCTCAAGTAATGCTCACTGTGTATTTTTTTGGATGCGGAAAGTGAAGTTCTATCCAGAAAGAGTTTCGCTACATGTGGAACTCGAACCGACGTTCCAAAAGATTTGAGACGGACATTGATACCAATAAGGCCATGAAGTTAGCATGCAAATCAAGGGATCAAGACGGAAGTATTGTGTTCCTAATATTAAAATCAAAATTTATGTTTCTTGATCTAATTCAACAAATTTGTCGTAAATCTAATTATAATCATGCAACAAAATTATCCCCTAAAAAAATAATTTCTTCAATAAAGATTCCTTGATGATCACAATTAACAGACCATATTGAAGACAAATTTGAGACACATAATTCTTTTAGAAAGAGTGAACGCATTTCTGTTTATCATATCGACCAATATTATGAAAGAGCTTAATAAGAGAAACAAATGAACATGTCATACATTCATGCATATTAATTGATGAGTACTTTTTTCTGCTATCAGGCGAATACAATGCAAACTCTGTGTGGTTACTCACTCAGCTGCTCAGCTATTGCTTCTGTGTGGTTACTCACTCAGCTGCTCAGCCATTGCATATTGGGTTAACCACGTGTTCAAAAAGCATCGATTTATGCGAGCTTTAAATACCCCACTAAATGTCCGTACTCGATTCTTCAGACATGAGAAAAATTGAGTTGTATTCCATCATATTTAACAAATATTGTTTTGCTTTAAAGTTGCAATATCACAGAAGTATAAATTCAGAAAGAAAATAACTTCATTGTCCCTTTAAGTATGCCAGAAATGTGGCATTGCAAATATCTTTTGATATTTTTGGAAATCAACTGTTCAGCTTATGTGATCAAAGCCTTGTTCAGTATCTAAAATGACACGAGTTTGAATGACTCAGTCTCTGCCACTCCATTCCAGAGATAAATTGTATGAACTGTTCAACGCGACAATTTATCTTTCCGAAAAATCCAATATTTCTGCATCGATAACAATTAAGGTGAAGTGAAAATTATTAATTTTGCCGGAGACCACATTTGTTTCTGTCGCTAGCCTGACGTCCACCCCCACGGAATGACGGGTTGACGCCCTTGTGACGTCAGGCCCTGATGGAATCGGGTCAGGTTGACGTCAGGTTAGGTTAAGACGGGCAGGTTAGGTGTACGTCAGGCCTGGTTGAAGTCAAGTCAGGTTGATTTCAGTTGTGACGTCAGGCCATGTTAATGTTGATCAGACTGAAGTCAGGTCATGTTGCTTATAGGTGTTACATCAGCCTGAGTGTGACGTCATGTCAGGCTAACATAAGATAAAGTTGATTTTATGTGTGACGTCAAACAAGTTTGACATCAGATCAGGTTGACCTCAGGTCAGGTTGACGTCATGCAAATCGACGTCTTAGGTAATTGTTTTTGTTGGTCTAAACATGTATCGGAGCTAACGTATCCTGGCAGAGCATATATACGAGGTAATGTTGTTTGAGCCCGTCCATGGCATCCTGCATGTCAAAATACATGAATGTGTTAAAAAAAAAACGTGCAGTTCGTGACGTACGCATCAATCACGATTAACGGATCGTAAACAGTTATTAGGTTAATTGTACTTCGCCAAATATAATCGTTTTGAGTATAATCTGTACGAATTGGGCCGTTTTAATCAGTACTTGGTCGCGAATCATCAACACCAGATTTTTCCCTTCCGTGTTTGCAAATCGCGCCATCTTG
>SDVV010019145.1:0-13595 GCA_016164225.1 Gammarus roeselii | reverse complement strand
AACCCTCAGTCGGAGAATGGGAAACAAAGTTCACCAACAAAAAAGACCAAGTGTTCATCAACCGCTTGTGCACGGGACACACGTGGATAACTCACAACCACCTGATGGATGTCGACATAGGACCAAACGCGCCACCTTGTCCCTGTTGCCTCCGAGTGGCTATCAGCGTGAAACACTTACTGATGGATAGCAACGCACTCGCGACAGCTCGACGAGCGTTCCTAGATCCCCCGTGCAACCTACAAAGCATACTCACGGACCCAACCTACCGTTTAAAGCTCATCGCTTTCGGAAAACACACTGGACTATACGAAGCTGTCTAAACCTCAAACACCTGTGCAAATGAGGTGGTCTCTCCACCCCATTACGCGCAAGAATAACAACACATTTTACGAAGATACGCATTAACTCTTTACTCTCGCGTACGCGCAAGTTCGCGAATATGCCACAATTGAAATATGTACTGACTTCATCTTGACATGACTAATATTTTCGCACGCGAGGTCTTGCGAACTTACCTGCATCAACGACGGTCGCGCCCTACGAGGGAGCCTATTATGACTCACGTTGAGGCTCTGGTGGAAATGAGGCTCAAATTAAATCAGAATCTATGTCAAGATTGAACAGCAAGGGAGACAACGCAGCCTTGTCTCAGACTCATTTTCTTTATAAAACAATCACTTACCTTGCTTCCCACTCAGACATATGCTCCGCTGTCAACATAATAACTCTGAACTGCTTTCAACAGAATTCCACTCACTCCACACAAGCGCAACATCCTCCACAGCGCTCCCCTGTCAACCCTGTCGTAGACCATTTCTAAATCCATGAAGGCCCAGAAACCTTTTTTTTCTTCACAATGTACTTCTCACAGGCCTGGTCTTTCTGCAAAAATCGTATTGGTACGCCCTCTACCACTCCTAACGCCACACTGTTCCTCTCCAATTGCGCCGCCCGTACAGTTTGTAATACTTCTGATCAGCACTGGCCCGTACAACTTCGTGACCACACAAAATTAACTAATATCTCTTGAGTTAGAGCACTCGTGTATATCTCTTTTGCCCTTGAACAGTGGTGAAGTGCAAGCACTGCGTCACTCAATCGGCATCACGCCGGCTACAAAATACTGATTTAATAGCCTCACCAACCATTCTACAATCGTTACTCTACGCCTTCTCAGGCACTCAGTCGCAACGCCATCTAAACTGGGGACTTTCCCTGCTTCCATTACCTCCACCGCCTCCTGCACCTCTTCCCTAGTGATATCCGCAACAAGTACCGGCATCCGGGCACCACCACCCTCAGCAACATTGTCAGCCTCCCTGTCTTCCTCGACATTTAACAATTTGTCAAAATACTCGACCCACCATTTTTGTTCAGCACCACTTTCCGTCAACTACTGGCCGTTTTCATTTTTCATAGTCTACTCCTTTCTGGGCTTTTTCTTTCTCACCCTCTTCCCCCTGTTTCAAGGACATAATTTTATTTTCCTCAATTCTGGTACAACCGTCTGCCCCCCCTCCCCCCTGGCATCAGCGTCCGTTTTGGGTCTCCTCACCACTCGCTTTACCTCTTTATTCTTCTCTTTATAGTAGCTATAGGCCACCACCGACCGCGCTTGCAACTACTCCTCAATAGCATTTTTTCTGAGACCACCGCCAGTTGGACCTCCTCGCATACCACACACATTTTTCGAACATCTCAACACAGCCCCTCTGTGAACGTCTATCATTTTTCCTCCATACCTAATTCTTGCAGGTCCTGCCCTTTCACATTGTCATATTCCTCTCAACGCCCACTGGAATTCCTCAGCTCTGCATTTCACATTCAGCTCTCCTTCACTACCTCTCTTCCTCCTTCCACTCTTTTGTTCCCCTTCCACCTATGTTCTACTCTTAATCTTCCTTCCGCCAGCAGATGGTCGGACACCACCCTCCTCGAAATCCGCACAAAATCCATCAACCCTATAGACGTGCACTGGCTCAGATAACAGTGCTAGCCTCTTATCATTTTCCAACAGGGTCCTCCAGCAAAACGGATCCAGATTATTCATCCGCCCCTGAGCTGTTTCCATCAATAATTTCAACTGGATGCAATGGGAGACAAATAAAATAATAGGCAGTTCTGGTTTTATACTTGAACAACTGTTGCTACTGATACTTAGTGATTTCCAAGACATTGACAGTAACCAATTTTTGCTATTCTGAACCAAGATAATAAAGGGAGCTGAGGCAATAATATGAATGTGAAGCAATCCCAATACCAATCACAACAATTCTTCTTGGTGACAAACATCATGATTTGAATCAATAGTTTTCATTTTATTTATACACTGGTCAAACTGGTAGGAAGTGTTAAATTTGTTACAAATTCTGAAACAAATGGAAAATGATTTAAATAAGTTTGATTATTCAAAAATTTGACTTTGATTTTGGTTAAAACAGGCTGCACTACTCAATTGCAATCAACATATATATATAATAATGAGTAGCAGGCCTACACTACTACAACCCTCTCCCCACCACTGCACCATGGCCATCCGCACCCATGTGTATTTGTGGATATCTCCCTTCTTGAACAGGCTTTTTCCGACCACCAGCTCCTCCTCCATGCACAGACTTATCAGGCTTTCTCCACTGTAACTTCTACCAGGAACGACATACCTCCCTATCGCATTTTCCACTACTGCATCTCCAACTATCACATTAAGGTTGCCCAGTACTATCACATTGAATTGACTTCCAAAACGCTCAATACACTCGCTCAGGTCAGTCCAAAATTGCTCTTTCGCCTCCTTACTCCTCTAGCTACCAGGTCTGTACGCACTCACAAATGCTCATTTTTCAATGCTCAGCTTGATTTGCACCCACATCAATCTTGTAAACACCTCTTTCCACTCAGTAACGCCACTAGCTAGTCGATCACTCAATATCAACACCACACCTTCTCGTGCCCAAACTTCCTCCACGCCCGACTTTCTTCCACTCGTCACTCCAAACCTACACTCGCCCTTACCCTTCAATTTCGTTTCTCTTAGCGCCAACACATCAAACTTCCTCCACAAAAATTCACCAATTTCTCTCCTCTTTACTTCATTCGTACTACAACCACGCACATTCAGCGAACCTTACAATAGGGTTCGGAGAGGCGTGTTTCTCTCCTTCCTCCGCTTGTCTTGCCGTCAATTAGGGATTTTTTTTTAGAATAGGGAATTCCTAGCCTCCTCGCACCGCCCCTTATTAGTCGCCTTTTACAACACGCAGGGGTTGCGATAGGTGATTCTACCTCTCCGGCTACAGGGCTTCCCTTCTAGTCGCCTTCTAGGACACGCAGAGGCTACGGTAGCCCGATTCTAACACCCCGGCTACGTGTTGACACGCAATGGTTACGGTAGCCCGATTCTAACACCCCGGCTACGGGTAGGGAAATAGGATCGATTAAGTTAAGAGGCAGAACACAAATAATTTGTACACAAGAAAATGGTTCAGTTCTGCCTCTTCATTACTCTCACATGACACTAATTTGAAACTAACTTCATAGTTAGCATGACGTGTCACATATGCACAGGAAGAAACATTTCAATGAGTCATAATAGATGGGTACAGTACATGAACGGAATTTCTATGTGAACGAGATATTTGAAAAATTTAACATATGAGATGAAGAAAAAAAATGCAATTAAGGTTCCTCTATAATGATGTGATGAATCACTAATCGTTGACTGGGGCTTTGAAATTGCAAAGCAAAAGTAAATTATAATTCAAGAAGTTTTGCTCGGACAAATTAACAAGTATAATTTTAGTTAACGTTTGAAGGTAGCTATACTTCTACCCGGCCTTATTACTACGGCAATTGAATTCCAATTTCAGCAGCTCTGTATTTTAAAAATAGTTGGGACTGTGTTGAGTTAGGATAAATTTGCATATCCGCACTGTCACGAAGATTATACATAGGATTATTTTTATAAAAAAAATTGTATCAATACGAGTTATATGATTCATTATCGAAAATCTGACTGGCAACCCTGAAGGATGGTATGATGAAGGCGTTAGGAATGACAACATAAGTGTGGAGGCAGTGATTGAGCTTTGAATGGAATGGCCTGAGTCGAGAAAATGTGTCTCAATCCTGAAGGATGATATGATGAAGGCGTTAGGTATGACAAAATAAGTGTGGAGGCAGTGATTGAGCTTTGAATGAAATAGCCTGAGTCGAGAAAATGTGTCTCGTAACCCTGAAGGATGGTATGATGAAGGCGTTTGGTTTGACAACATAAGTGTGGAGGCAGTGATTGAGCTTTGAATGGAATGGCATGAGTCGAGAAAATGTGTCTGTCAATCCTGAAGGATGGTATGTTGAAGGCGTTAGGTATGACAACATAGGTGTGCAGGCAGTGATTGAGCTTTGAATGGAATGGCCTGAGTCGAGAAAATGTGTCTGGCAACCCTGAAGGATGGTATGATGAAGGCGTTAGGTTTGACATCATAATTGTAGAGGCAGTGATTGAGCTTTGAATGGAATAACCAGAGTCGAGAAAGCTTGAGAATAGATGATGTGCTTTCCGACCGTTGCATCGCCTTGAGAAACATGATGGTCGTGGGTGTGGAACAAGGTCTTGGCAACTGTGTCGCAGTACGGCTAAACCAGTCCCACTGTCGGGCCCTGCTGCTGACATTGCCTTCAGACTAAACACCTGACCCGGAATGTATGCTGCAGGGTCTCCCTGCCGGACCCTTTAGCGCAAAAGAGCTACGATGTTAGAAGAGTGTACGAGAGGATTGTTATGTGCGCCTTGCTGTCGGCCTCCCCCTTCGTGGGGGATTCGGTGTGGTGTCTGGAATTGTATAACAAGTTCACACACTTTGAAGTCATCTGCATAATGTGTGCTCATATTTGCACGAGGAAAGATCTGGTTATATTCTACGCAATTTCACCTGTGATACCAGTTTTATGGAATAATATAATTCGCTGTTATCATTGTGTAGTTGCTTTAGACTAGTGTCAACATAAAATGTAAATACTTTTAAAAACCCTCACGAATTCAATGGTCACTTTTGGTGAAGGGTTCAGGTCCAGATACAATCAATTATTAAATGCGGTTGCTCATTTAAATTCAATGTTCAATTGCTAAAGTTTGCAAATTTTACTTTGTGTTATTTACCTGATTACAATATTCTGTCTCTCCGGCCCACAAAGCGTTACTCCGCACTCCTACCCCAGCAGGGGTATTCATACAGATACAGACACTAGGCCGCATCCCCCAGAAAAGGGGGGCCGACGGCAAAGCGCACCTCACACGCTCACACTCACACAACTTAGCCCTTTTGCGCTATAGGGTCCGGCAGGTTCCCCCTCAACATACACTCTGGGTCACGAGTGCAGTCCGAGGATCCGTCGTCAGGAGCAGGGCCCGACAGTTTTCACGGGTTTACCCCCGCCGCGTCATAATGGCCGGGCCTCCCCCACCCACGACCATCCCGACTATTGGATGCCAAGAGCGGGAAAGCCCACCAGAACAGCGTCAAAATCAACCATTCTCAACTCACGCCTGTTCATTGCACGCTTTCTCGCCACCTCCATATTCATGTTTTTCCTTTTCAACGCCTGCTTCACACCATCCATCCACCCAAACTTCGGTGTACCTCTAGACCTGCGACCACTCGCCTCCGCATTCATCACTCTTTTCTCCAATCTCCTTTTATCCATCCTCTCCATGTGCCCGAACCACCTCAGAACACGCGAATCCACTTTGTCCTCCAACTTTTTTACCATCCCTGTTCTGATTCGAACTACGTCGTTGGTGATCCGGTCTCTCAGCGTTACTCCAGTCATGCTCCTCAAACATTTCATCTCAAAAACATTCAATTTTCTTCTCTCCTCTGCTCTCAGCTCCGTAGAGCACAGTTGGGACAACAACACCCTCATACAGCCCTCTCTTTGCTTCCATCCCCAACGTCCTACAGCTCTTTACACTTTTTAGTGCACCCAACACTTAACATCCCTCCTTCACTTCAGTTTCCACTGGTTCGTTATCTATACATGGGAGCCCAGGTACTTAAAACACAACGTCCTCCAAGAGCACTCCATTTAGGGTTACACTAATCATAATATTACATATTATATAGTAATGAGCTCTTGAGGAGTTTGGCTAACACCTCACTACTTCAGCTGTGTTCGCTGTGCAACAATTAGGGATTCAACACATGATGTTGGGCTCAACTATGTTTCTGAAATTATTTCCAGTTACTTCTCTCTTTCAGGCTCTTGGAGGAGCTGATGCACGATCAACTGGGAGCAGCTCAGCCTCTGCTGGGAAGCTAACTGTTGACCCGAGAGGCCTAGGAGGAGGTGGAGGCTATTCGGTAACAGCACGGAAGAATCTTCTCATGCACGAAAGTGTCCAAGATGAATCATTTACTTGCAAGCAGTGCAGTTATAAAACTGATCTGAAGAGTAGTCTCAAAAAGCATCTTCTCATACATGAGATTGGTGCCAGAAATGAACTATTTGCTTGCAATAATTGCAGTTACAGATCTAATCGGAAAAGTAATCTCACAAAGCATCTTCGAATTCACAAGAGAGTCAGAGATAAACCATTCGCTTGCAATCATTGCAGTTATAAAACAGATCTCAAAAGCAGTCTCAAAACGCATCTTCTCATACATGAGAGTGGTGTCAGAAATAAACCATTTGCTTGCAATAATTGTAGTTACAGATCTAACTGGAAAGGTAATCTCAGAAAGCATCTTCAGATACACGAGAGTGTCAGAGATGAACCATTCACTTGCAATCATTGCAGTTATAAAACAAATCTAAAATGCGGTCTCAAAACGCATCTTCTCATACATGAAAGTGGTATCAGAAATGAACCATTTGCTTGCAATAATTGCAGTTACAGATCTAATTGGAAAGGTAATCTTAGAAAGCATCTTCAGATACACGAGAGTGTCAGAGATAAACCATTCGCTTGCAATCATTGCAGTTATAAAACAGATCTAAAATGCGGTCTCAAAACGCATCTTCTCATACATGAGAGTGGTGTCGGAAATGAACTATTTGCTTGCAATAATTGCAGTTACAGAACTAACTCGAAAGGTAATCTCACAAAGCATCTTCGGGTACACAAGAGTGTCAGAGATAAACCATTCGTTTGCAGTCATTGCAGTTATAGGACAGATCTAAAAAGCAGTCTCAAAAAGCATCTTGTAATTCACGATGGAGATAAAGCGTTGGCTTGCTGCCATTGCAGTTACAGAACAAAGCGGAAAGGCAGTCTCAAAAGGCATCTCCTCATACATGAGCGTCCGAGATAAACCATTTGCTTGCAATCATTGTTGTGGAGCCGGATGCATAGCATGATGTCTCCTTTTAATCTTATACACAAAATACAGGCTGGTTCATATCCCTTCAATACTGCAGACTGTGTTCGTTTACGTGCAGTAGACGAGCGAATTACTATGTCGATGACTTGCCTTATTGTCAGTGTTTCATTATGCGTTGGAAATACTTTTAATATCCGTTGGGAATAGTTTTTGTAAATATTGGTTAACCTCCTTACATGTCAACTGCGACGAAACTGATTCCTAATGTGGTTGCTGCCTAGCTGACCCTCCGATAGTTGCCTCGGTGACCGCTAGGTGGGCCCGTGTCGTAGACGAACGGGACGTATGTTTATGTAAGTCGCGGTAGCGCGGTGGAAGGAGCATTTGCAGTCGTGGAGTCGTAGAGTGAGGTTGTCAGCTGATTTATCTTTAGCGAGCAAAGGTACCATCAAGAGTCGTAGGAAATCCTTTTTTTTATCGTGTGCATTGCCTATTTGTTGCGGTGGTAATATATTCCGGCCTTACAGAATGTTCCAGGTAACTTACTGCTGATTGTTCCATAAGCTATTAGGCGGGTTCTTTATATTTTTTGCCAATTGTTGTTGCACGTGCGACCTGTTTGTTCTCAGGGGCACCCTTTAGTCGTACATCTTTTTATTTTCTAATCAGTTTCATTGAGTGCTTGATTAAGTTATTTTGTTTGGATTATTCACTGCCGGTGTTATCATATCTTGAATAAAACTCTGAACTGTCGTGATCATTTGTCTAGTGCCTTGTTCATGCGGTCTCACAGTGTCGTTCCTAGTAGTTGTCTAAGCGGCGGGTCAAAACTTGGTAGTGGATCGTTTGATAGTACCTGGAGACTACATTTACTTCGATGCAAAACCAACTACTTGACTTCGATTTATTTTCTGGATATGACGTTCGACAATAGAACATATTCATATACCGGACCTCCTTACTTGAAGTTAACAGATAGGGCGATCTCTTCGCATTGGGAGTTACTTGTTGAGTGAGACCGAATACTCTAAGTGGTCACTGCGAGTTATCAAAGCCAGTTCGTGGGCCGACTTTAGGCAATTGATTAACATCGCCGGCCGGACTTCGAAATTTCAATGTTCACAGTTACGATACGGACTCCGTTCGTTCGTGGACCTTTCGTGAATAATTATTACTTACGTAATGCGATTCAACCGTTCATCGCCACCGTATTAATTAGACCTCTTACTGGGAAATAGGATTTCATTAATAGTCATCGACTCGAAACTTCATTCGCTTGTATTTCGGAACGGACGAACAAAAGCCGAGTATCCGGAGCTGAACAACAACATCTATTTCGGACCTACCAAACTCTGTGGAGGGGGAACTTCAAGTTGGTGGATCAACAATTACCGGAATTATGCGTGCCTATACTGCTCAAGATAGCCAGTTCTGAAAAAATTGTGTATACGAGTGGTTTGCGTCGTTTAGATTTAGATTAGGTATGCCCCCTCCTAGTACAGTTGCTACAAAACAGATCAGACTAGCAATCTTAGAAAGCATGTGCTCGAAGATAAGAGTATCAAAGATTAACTATTTCATACAGACTACATGTTTGCAGAACAGGTTAGATAGGGTCTCAAGCCCTTTGCTCTACAACCACAATTTGCACAGTAGCTACTGATCATTGCAACCTGATTGAACAAATTAGTGCTGCTTCAAGATAAGGTGAACGAATAGAATAGGTGTATATATAAATTTGACCGCATCGGTTTGTGAATGGGCGAACCAAAAAATTATATTTTTTATTTTGAAATGATTTTTTTTTCAAAAAAAATCGCCTGGTCCAAATGCAGACAAACATTCATCAATGAACGTCATGTTTTTCTTTCATACTTGCCTACAGTGTATGATGTAACCATACTTGGGTCGTAGACAATGTCTGAAGTCTAGCCGGGCCTAAATTTGGCTCTTAACCTGAGCACGTACTTACTTACTTATCTATGGAGATTGGCTTTGAGCTGCGCCTTCGTATCGGCATATCTCCGGGTTTTGGGAGTGTGAAGGAGGACAAAGTGGGAGAGGCGATTTGTTGAGGGTAGCATAGAGCAGAAAATGGAAGGAGAAACTGGGGGTTTATGATCCTAGGCTGCTGCCCAAGTCTCTGTTCTATGCTCTCTCATTCATGCTCTCCACTCACTCAATTATCTCACCTCCCCAGTCAGGTTCTCATACTGCGTGGGGTGAGATACCTTATGGTACCTCTGCAGGGATTTCTGGTTGGACCTCCAGCACCCTATTCCTCGCCCTTTTGGTTCATGCCTTCTCCAAGAACACTTTCGTTGCCTCTGTCACACATCGTTTCTTCTTATTCCCCAGTCCTAGAAGAAAACACATTCCATGGTCCTCCTCTTGCATAAGTTCATTCCACTCATTTGGGACAATTGCTGCATGCACCACATTTATCATATCCGCTCTCCTCTGCATAATTTGGGCATACCTGTACCAAGTGTTCTACTATTTCATCTACTTCTGACTCCCACTGCATGCATACCCTAGTGCCATTCCCTGCCCACTTGTGCGTTCGTGCATTTACCTCCAGAGATTGGGTCCGGGCTTTGAACAACAGCTGGCACCCTCTGCTACCATCATACCATCTTTCAAACCTTGGTTTCGGTTTCTTTTCATAACATTTGATCATTGATTTTCCATTCATTCCAGCATGCCATTTTTCCAGCCCAATCTGTTTCACTCAGGTGTCAATCTTTTTCCTCCATTTCTCCACACTCCATTCGGGCCCTTCACCTCGTTCATTCACCTTTCTCCAGACATCCCCATGCGCTTCTACATCTTGCGGTCTTATACATTGGTACCCACACTTTCTGGCTCTCCGTTTACAGTTCTTTTCCCACTTGCTCTGCCTACAGTTCCATTCGTGCACCTTCTTTGGCAACCTTGCCTCACACATCCTATATAGGCTCACTTTATATGCCAGTAGGGAATTAGTTATTCGTTCCCTAAACAGGCTCCATCTCATCTCTGATTGCTTCCACGCTAACTTATCTGTTTGCTCCAAGGGCCATTCGTGCGACCTTATTTTGTGTCACATCCAGTTTTTCCAGCTCAGTCTCTGACAATCTCATGACATCCATTCCATACATAATACCAGGTACAGCCATGCTCTCCCATAGCCCTCTCAAGCATTCATACCTGTTTGCTCTGAATCGTGCCACACTATCAAGTCTACCCCACCACTGTTGTGCCCTGAGCATTCTTTCTGTCTTTGCCTTCTCGCACCCATTCTCAGTCATCCAGCACCCAAGGTACTTGTTTTCTGTTGTGCACCCAATTTCAACATCTCCCAGTCGCCATTTCAGCTCATCTCACTCTTCTCCGTTTACTACAATAATTTGGCTCTTCTCACCACTGAAACCTGAAAGTCCCTTCCATATCCACGCACCACATCCACCATTCTTTGTAGCTCGTCTTTACTCTCGCTCATAATGATAATATCATCTGCGTTCAGCAGACAGCTTAGTCGTTCATTTCCAACACGTATACCTAGGCCAGCCCTCTTGATTCTCACTGCCAGTTCTTCTGTTTATAATCCAAACGTAAAAATAAAAACCCTAAACAAACGATCAACAAAGCGAGAACGGAACGACAGTATACTGCAATGGAATTAAGAGGGACTTCGAAACAAGACGAGGTTCTATCTTTATTGGGGTAGATGGATGATTATCAATTTTATAGATCATTAACACTTTATTTTATTATTTCTTATTTCGTGGGCTCTATAATCTAGATGGTCTGAAGCAGGCGTTGGGAAGGAGAGACTTGAATGTGGAGGTGGCGAGAGAGCGTGCAATGAACAGGCGTGAGTGGAGAATGGTTGTGAATGGTTGATTTTGACGCTGCTCTGATGTGCTTTCCCGCCCTTGCCATCCCGCTGTCGGAATGGTGGGGGGGGGGGGCGGCCATTATGACGCGGCGGGGGTAAACCAGTGAAAACTGTCGGGCCCTTCTGCTGACGACGGTTCCTCGGTGCATTCGGAACCCAGAGTGTAAGTTGAGGGGCTACCGGCCGGACCCTTTAGCACAAAAGGGCTAAGTTGTGAGCGTGTGAGGTGCGCCTTGCCGTCGGCCACCCCTCTTTCTGGGGGATGCGGCCTAGTGTCTGTATCTGTATATCTGTATTATTTATCTGTGCCTTTTTTTCATGGTGATCAATTTTGGATTAGTTATTTAATTATGTAACGTTACACGCCCGCAGGGGCCCTAGGTGGACTATGCGGTGTGTTAGTTAGTTTACTCCAACCTACGGTGGGAGCATTTGCGCTCTCCCTGGCGCCTAATGAATGTCCGAGTACAGCTAGGCGTTTTGATGGCTAAATGGTGAGATAATGTTGATGTTGATCCTAGAGAGTGAAAGTCTTGAATGTCACTGTGCGTGGAGGGGACGAGGCGAGTGGAGACGAGTCGAGGCGAGTAGAGACTAGTCGATTGGTGAGGCGACGAGTCGAGACGAACCAAGGCTGGTTGAGACTAAGTGACCCGGGAATGAGGGGTACTCGGGGGACCCGGAGGTTCCGGCAACCCGGGGGACTTGGAAGACCAGGAGGATTTGGGGGGACCCACTTGAACCCTTCCGGGGCTCTTTGAGACACCCTTGGGACCCTTTGGGACCCCCCTGAGAAACTTTGGGTCCCCCCTGAGAAACTGTGGGACCCGCTTGAGGCCCCTCTGAACCCTGGGACCCCTGCTTCCCCCTCCTCACACTGTAAACCCATACACATAGGAATGTATGCATGTGAAATGCTTGAGTAGAACAATTACCCATTACAATCCGCGGATTACTGGCGCAGAGGGCAAAAGTCGCGTCGAAGCCAGTCGAGATCAGTCGAAACATGATGAGGTGAGTCGAGTTGGTCGCGACGAGCCGAGACTGGCCGAAATTATTCAAGACGAGCCGAGATGAGCTGAGACGAGGGGTCTCGAGGGACCCGGGAGTTCGGGAAGACCCGGGGGATTTGGGTTACCCTCCGGGATTCTTCGGGCTCTATTGGGACCCTAGGGACCTCTGCCCCCCCCCCCCCCTCACTATCCCCTTAAACAATGAGTGCGAAATCAATAATCCGAACAGTTTTTCTGCTCGTGACAAACCTGTCCCTTATTTCTTCACGATCCACAATTTTGTCATGTATATCATATACAGATACAGACACTAGGCCGCATCCCCAAGAGAGGGGGGTGGCCGACGGCAAGGCGCACCTCACAACCCTAATGCGCTCACACTCGCACAACCAAGCTCGTTTGTGCTAAAGGGTCCGGCCGATAACCCCGAAACACACACTCTGGGTCACGAGTGCGGTCCGAGGATCCGTTGTCAGCAGCAGGGTTCGACAGTTTTCCCTGGTTTACCCCCGCCGCCTCATAATGCCCCCCCCCCACCAACGACCATCCCGACAACGGGTTGCCAAGGGCGGGAAAGCACATCAGAGCAGCGTCAAAATCAACCATTCTCCACTCACGCCTGTTCATTGCACGCTCTCGCTACTTCCACATTCACGTCTCTCCTTCCTAACGCCTGCTTCACACCATCCATCCACCCAAACTTCGGTCTATTCTAGGCATGCGACCACTCGCCTCCGCATTCATCGCCCTTTTTACCAATCTCCCTTCATCCATCCTCTCCATGTGCCCAAACTATCTCAAAACACGCAAATCCACTCTGTCCTCCAACTTCTTCACCATCCCTGTTCTGATTCGAATCCCGTCGTTGGTGATCCGGTCTCTCAGCATTACTCCAGCCATGCTCCTCAAACATTTCATCTCGAAAACATTCAACCTTCTTCTCTCCTCTGCTCTCACTCCCCAAGTCTCGGCTCCATAGAGCACAGTTGGAACAACAACGCCCTCTTTGCTTCTATCCCCAACGTCCTACAGCTCATTACACACTTCAATGCACCTGTAGAGGACAAGTGTCCCTACAATTGGTATTAAAATAAAAAGGTTAGCATATTTTGTTCATGGTGCTCATTCAAATAGACCGAATCATGGGAGACGACATCTGAAATGTAAGTTTCAGACCACTAGTTTGAACTACTCAGCTAGCGGCAACATCATGTAAGCCTGCAGCAAGGCATGGAACCAATTCACTCATTCGATAATATTCTTAAAGCGTGGTTGGTTCAGTGAGTGTCCGCCTGCCAATACTGGGTAAGTTTTTCAGTGTATATTATAGTTTCATTAACAGCTTCTTTTTAAGCATTTAGGAGGGCTTAGAATATGTAT
>SDVV010019144.1:0-13595 GCA_016164225.1 Gammarus roeselii | reverse complement strand
TGTTTAGTTTCGTTGTTTTAGTTGTTTTAGTTGTTATATGTGTTCTAGGTGTTTAGGTGTTATAGGTGTCATAGGGGTTTTGAGTGGCATAGGTGTTGTAGTTGTTATAGGTGTTTCTAGTTGTTTAACGGGTTCTAGTTGGTTTAGGTGTTCTAGTTGTACTAGGTGTTATAGTTGTTTATTGGTGTTATTGTTGTTTTGGGTGTTATTTTTGTTTTAGGGTTTTAGTTTTTCTAGTTGTTTAGGGGTTCTAGTTGTTTTCTGTTATTTTTTGTTGTTTTAATTGTTTAGTTGTCATAGTTGTTATAGTTGTTTTAGTTATTTTAGTTGTTATAGGTGTTCTAGGGGTTTAGGTGTTTTAGGTGTTACAGGGGTTTTAGGTGTTATAGGTATTTAGTTGTTTTAGGTGTTTCAGTTGTTTAAGGTGTTATAGTTGTTATAGGTGTTATAGTTGTTTTAGGTGTTATAGTTGTTTTAGGGGTTTTAGTTGTGTTAGTTGTTTGGGTGTTTAGTTGTTTTAGTTGTTTTTGTTGTTTTAGTTGCTCTAGGTGTTATAAGTGTTGCAGTTGTTTTAGTTGTTTCAGTTGTTTAGTTGTTATATTTGTTTTATGTGTTTTAGTTAATTTAGGTGTGATAGTTGTTCTAGTTGTTTTAGTTGTTGTAGTTATTATAGTTGTTTTAGTTGTTATAGGTGTTTAAGTTGTTATAGGTGTTTCAGTTGGTGTATGTGTTTTAGATATTTTAGGTGTTTTAGTTGTTGTAGTTGTTATAGTTGTTTTAGGTGTTATAGTTGTTATAGGTGTTATAGGTGTTATAGTTGTTTTAGGTGTTATAGTAGTTTTAGGTGTTTTAGTTTTTAGGTGTTTCAGTGGTTTTAGGTGTATTTTAGGGGTTATAGGTGTTTTAGTTGTTATGGGTGTTCTAGGTGTTTTAGTTGTTTCTAGTTGTTTAGTTGTTATAGGTGTTCTAGGGGTTTTAGGTGTTATAGGTGTTACAGGGGTTTTAGGTGTTATAGGTGTTTTAGTTGTTATAGGTGTTTTAGTTGTTTAAGGTGTTATAGTTGTTTAAGGATGGTTGTTTCAGTTGTTTAGTTGTTTTAGTTGTTATAGGGGTTTTCGTTGTTATAGGTGTTTTAGTTGTTTTATGTGTTCAAGTTGTTTATGGTGTTTTAGTTGTTTTAGGTGTTCTAGTTGTTTTTGGATGATTTAGTTGTTTTTAGATGTTATAGTTGTTTTATGAGTCATAGTTGTTTATGGTGTTTTAGTTGTTTTAGGTGTTAGAGTTGTTGTAGGTGTTCTAGTTGTTGTAGGTGTTTCAGTTGTTTTAGGTGTTATAGGTGTTTCCGGTATTCCAGATGTTAAGGTGTTTTAGGTGTTTTTGTTGTTATTGGTGTTTTAGTTGTTATATGTGTTTTAGTTGTTGTAAGTGTTTTAGGTGTTGTAGGTGTTTCAGGTGTTTATTGTGTTTTAGGTGTATTATGTGTTCTAGTTCTTCTAGGTGTTTTAGTTTTTCTAGGTGTTTTAGTTATTATAGGTGTCTTAGGTGTTTTGGTTGTTTTAGTTGTTCTAGTTGTGTTAGTTGTTTTAGTTGTTTAGTTGTTTTAGTTGTTTCAGTTGTTTTAATTTGTTTTAGTTGATTTAGTTGTTAGAGGTGTTTTAGTTGTTATTGGTATTCTATTTGTTATAGGCGTTTTAGGTGTTCTAGGTGTTATAGTTGTCTATGTGATTTAGTTGTTATAGGTGTTTTAGTTGTTATAGGTGTTTTAGTTGTTTTAGTTGTTTTAGTTGTTCTAGGCGTTAAGTTGTTTTAGGTGTTTCAGTTGTTATGGGTGTTCTAGTCGTTAAAGGTTTTTCAAATGTTATGGTTGTTGTAGTTGTTTAAGTTATTTAAGTCGTTTTAGTTGTTCCAGTTGTTTGAGTTGTTTTAGTTGCTATAGTTGTTATAGTTATTTCAGTTGTTGTAGGTGTTTCAGTTGTTTAGGTGTTCTAGTTTTTTTAGTTGTTCTAGTTGTTTTAGTTGTTTTAGGTGTTTTAGTTGTTCTAGGTGTTATAGTTGTTGTCGGTTTATCAGTTGTTATAGGTGTTTTAGTTGTTTTTGGTGTTTGAGTCTTTTAGTGTGTTATAGGTGTTCTAGTTGTTTTAGTTGTTTTAGTTGTTATAGTTGTTTCCGGTGTTTTAGTTGTTTTAGGTGTTCTAGTTGTTATAGGAGTTTTAGTTGTTTATGTGTTTCAGTTGTTTTAGGTGTTGTAGTTATTTAGTTGTTTCAGTTGTTTATGTGTTTTTTAGGTGTTCAGGTCTTCTAGTTGTTCTATGTGTTTTTGTTGTTTAAGTAGTTTTAGTTGTTCTAATTCTTATAGGTGATGTGTTGTTTTTAGGTGTTTTAGTTGTTTTAGTTGTTATAGGTGTTTCAGGTGTTATTGTTGTTTTAGGTGTTATAGTTGCTTTAGGGGTTTTAGTTGTTTAAGTTGTTCAGGTGTTATAGTTTTTTTTTGTTGTTGTTGTTATAGTTGTTTAAGTTGTCATGGTTGTTTTAGTTGTTATAGTTGTTTCAGTTGTTATAATTGTTTTAGTTGTTATAGGTGATCTAGATGTTTCAGGTGTTTAGTTGTTTTAGTTGTTTCAGTTGTTTTAGTTGTTTAAGTTGTTGTGGTGTTATGATTAATTTAGGTTTTTTAGTTTTTATAATTGTTTTAGTTGTTGTTGTTGTTATAGTTGTTTTAGTTGTTTTAGTTGTTTTAGTTGTTTTATTTGTTATAGTTGTTTTTTAGGTGTTGTAGTTGTTTTAGGGGTTTTAGTTGTTTAATTTGTTTAGCTGTTTTAGTTGTTTCAGTTGTTTTGTTGTTTTAGTTGAATTAGTTGTTATAGTTGTTATGGTTGTTTTAGTTGTTATAGTTGTTTTAGTTGTTGTATTTGTTTCAGTTGTTTTAGGTGTTACAGTTGTTATAGGTGTCATAGTTGTTTCAGGTGTTATAGTTGTTTTATGTGTTATATGTGTTTTAGTTGTTAGAGTTGATTTAGTTGTTCTACTTGTTTCTGGTGTTTTTAGTTGCATAGGTGTTATAGTTGTTTTAGTTGTTGTAGTTGTTTAAGTTCTTTTAGGTGTTTTAGTTGTTATATGTGTTCTAGTTGTTATAGGTGTCTTAAGTGTTTTTAGGTGTTGCATGTGTTTTAGGTGTTTTAGGTATTTTATGTGTTCTAGTTGTTGGAGGTGTTTTAGTTCTTTAGATGTTTATTTTTTTCAGTTTTTCAGTTGTTATAGTTCTTTAGTTGTTTTTAGTTTTTTTAGTTGTTTTAGATGATTTAGTTGTTTAGTTGATTTAGTTGTTATAGGTGTTTTTGTTTTTATAGGTATTTTAGTTGTTATAGGTGTTTTAGGTGTTTTAGGTGTTAAAGTAGTTCATGTGGTTTAGTTGTTTTTAGTTGTTCTAGTTGTGTTAGTTGTCTTAGTTGTTTATTTGTTTAGTTGTTTTAGTTGTTTTAGTTGTTTTAGTTGTTTTAGTTGTTTTAGTTGTTTTAGTTGTTTGAGTTGTTATGGGTGTTTTAACTGTTATTGGTATTTTAGTTGTTATAGTTGTTTTAGGTGTTATAGTTATTTATGTGATTTATTTGTTTATAGGTGTTTTAGTTGTTATAGGTGTTTTAGTTGTTGTAGGTGTTTCAGTTGTTTCTAGGTGTTTTGTTGTTTTAGGTGTTTCAGTGGTTTTGGGTGTTTTAGTCGTTATAGGTTTTTTAAATGTTGTGATTGTTTTAGTTGTTTGAGTTATTTTAGTCGTTTTAGTTGTTTCAGTTGTTTGAGTTGTTTTAGTTGTTATAGTTGTTATAGTTGTTTTAGTTGTTGTAGGTGTTTTAGTTGTTTAGGTGTTTAGTTTTTTTTAGTTGTTTTAGTTGTTTTAGTTGTTCAGTTGTTTTAGGTTTTATAGTTGTTCTAGGTGTTATAGTTGTTGTAGGTGTTTCAGTTGTTATAGGTGTTTTCATTGTTCTAGGTGTTTTAATTGTTAATGTGTTATAGGTGTTCTAGTTGTTTTAGTTGTTTTAGTTGTTATAGTTGTTTCCGGTGTTTTAGTTGTTTTAGGTGTTCTAGTTGTTAAAGGAGTTTTAGTTGTTTTAGGTGTTTTAGTTGCTTAGGTGTTGTAGTTGTTTTAGATGTGTTTGTTGTTTTAGGTGTTTTTTAGGTGTTTTAGGTCTTTTAGTTGTTCTAGTTGTTTTAGTTGTTTAAGTAGTTTTAGTTGTTCTAGTTGTTATAGTTGTTTTTATTGTTATAGGTGTTTTAGTTGTTCTAGTTGTTATAGTTGTTATAGTTGTTTTAGTTGTTACAGTTGTTTTAGTTGTTTTAGTTGTTATAGGTGTTCTAGGTGTTTTAGGTGTTGAAGGTGTTTTAGGTGTCCTAGTTGTTTAGGTGTTTCAGTTGTTTTAGGGGTTTCTAGTTGTTATACGTGTTTTAGTTGTTATAGGTGTTTTAGTTGTTTAGGTGTTATAGTTGTTTTAGGTGTTATAGTTGTTTTAGGTGTTATAGTTGCTTTAGGGGTTTTAGTTGTTTAAGTTGTTTAGGTGTTTTAGTTGTTCTAGTTGTTTTTGTTGTTTTTGTTGTTATAGTTGTTATTGTTGTTATAGTTGTTTTAGTTGTTTCAGTTGTTATAATTGTTTTAGTTGTTATAGGTGATCTAGGGGTTTCAGGTGATTAGTTATTTAGTTGTTTCAGTTGTTTTATTTGTTTCAGTTGTTGTAGGTGATATAGTTAATTTAGGTGTTTTAGTTGTTTCAGTTGTTTTTGTTGTTATACTTGTTTCTGATATTTTTAGTTGTTTTGGTGTTCTGGTTGTTTAAGGAGTTTTAGTTGTTGTAGGAGTTTGAGTTGTTTAGCCGTTTTAGTTGTTTTTTAGGTATTTTAGTTGTTATAGGTGTTCTAGGTGTTTTAGGTGTTATCTTGTTTGAGGTGTTATAGATGTTTTAGTTGTTTTAGTTGTTCAAGTTGTTTTACTTGTTCTAGTTGTTTTAGGTGTTATAGTTGATTTAGTTGTTATAGTTGTTTTAGTTGTTTTCTGTGTTCTAGTTGTTTTTATGTGTTCTAGTTGTTATAGGTGTTTTAGGTGTTTTAGGTGTTTCAGGTGTTTTAGGTGTTATAGGTGTTAAATGTGTTTTCAGTTGTTGGAGGTGTTTTAGTTTTTTAGATGTTTATTTCCTTCTGTTGTTTAGTTGTTTTAGTTGTTAGTTGTTTTAGTTGTTTTAGTTGTTTCAGTTGTTTTAGTTGTTTAGTTGTTTTAGCCGTTTAAGTGGTTTTTTGTCGTTCTAGTTGTTTTAGTTGTTTGAGGTGTTATAGTTGGTATAGGTGTTTTAGTTGTTCAAAATGTCTTAGGTGTTTTAGGTGTTTAGTTGTTTCATCTGTTCTAGTTGTTATAGGTGTTCAAGGTGTTTTAAGGTGTTTTAGGTGTTTCAGGTGTTATAGTTGTTTTAGTTGTTATAGTTGTTATAGTTGTTATAGTTGTTTAGTTGTTTTAGTTGTTATAGTTTTTTTAGTTGCTATAGGTGTTCTAGGTGTTTTAGGTGTTTTAGTTGTTTAGTTGTTTCAGTTGTTTTAGTTGTTATAGTTTTTTTAGCTGTTTTAGTTGTTATAGGTGTTTTAGTTATTGTAGGTGTTTCAGTTGTTATAGGTGTTTTAGTATTTTCATGTGTTTCAGTTGATATATGTGTTTTAAGTGTTGTAGTTGTTATATTCGTTTTAGTTGTTATAGTTGTTTCTGGTGTTTTAGTTGATTTAGGTGTTCTAGTTGTTTTAGGAGTTTTTGTTGTTTTAGGTGTTATAGTAGTTTTAGGTGTTTTAGTTTTTAGGTGTTTCAATTGTTTTAGGTGTTTTTTTTTGATGTTTTAGGTGTTGGTTGTAATAGGAGTTCTAGGTGTTTTAGTTGTTTTAGTTGTTCTAGTTGTTCTAGTTGTTATAGTTGTTTTTAAGTGTTTCAGTTGTTTCAGTTGTTACAGTTGTTATAGTTGTTTTAGTTGTTTAGTCGTTCAGTTGTTTTAGTTGTTTTAGTTGTTATAGGTGTTCTAGGTGTTCTTGGTGTTTTAGGTGTTGTAGGGGTCTTAGGTGTTATATGTGTTATTGTTGTTTTATGTGTTTCTAGTTGTTCTACGTGTTCTAGTTGTTTCTAGGTCTTTTAGTTGGACTAGGTGTTATAATTGTTTCTTGGTGTTATAGTTGTTTTAGGTGTTATAATTGTTTTAGGTGTTTTAGTTTTTCTAGTTGTTTAGGTGTTCTAGTTGTTTTTGTTGTTTCTGTTGTTTTAATTGTTTTAGTTGTTATAGTTGTTATAGCTGTTATAGTTGTTTTAGTTGTTATAGGTGTTCAAGGGGTTTTGGGTGTTGTAGGTGTTATAGGGGTTCTAGGTGTTATAGGTGTTTTAGTTGTTTTAGGTGTTTTAGTTGTTTAACGTGTTATAGTTGTTTTAGGTGTTCTAGTTGTTTTAGGAGTTTTTGTTGTTATAGTAGTTCTAGTTGTTATATGTGTTCTATGTGTTGTAGGTGTTTTAGTCGCTTAGTTGTTTAGTTGTTTTACTTGTTTCTGTTGTTTTAGTTGTTGTAGGTGTTATAGTTGTTTTAGGTGTTCTAGTTGTTATAGGAGTTTTAGTTGTTTAGGAGTTTTAGTTGTTCAGGTGTTTTAGTTGTTTCAGTTGTTTTAGTTGTTATAGGTGTCCTAGGTGTTTTAGGTGTTTAAGTTGTTATAGGTGTTTTAGTTGTTTTAGTTGTTCTAGTTGTTTCAGTTGTTTTAGTTGTTTTAGTTGTTTTAGGTGTTTTAGTTGATATAGTTGTTGTATTTGTTTTAGTTGTTTTAGGTGTTATAGTTGTTTTATGTGTTTCAAATGTTATAGGTGTTCTAGGTGTTTCCGGTGTTATAGGTGTTTAGGTGTTATATGTGTTTTAGTTGTTTTATGTGTTTTAGTTTATTTAGGTGTTTTGTTGTTTTAGGTGTTATAGTTGACTATGTGTTTTAGTTGTTTTAGGTGTTTCAGTTGTTTGAGGTGTTTTAGTTGTTTAAGTTGTCTCAGTTGTTTAGTTGTTTTAGGTGTTTTATTTGTTAACCGCCGTGGCCGAGTGGTTAGCGTATCCGACTGCAGTATCAGCCTCTGGTGCTTTATGTCGCAAGTTCGAGCCTAGGCAGGGTTACGGCGGTCTTGTGGCGGGGAGATTGGGCGCCTCCCCCTCTGTGTCTGCCTAAATTAGTCACCCCCCTAACTAGGGGTAAACGGCTGTATGGCTATATATACATACAGTTGTTATAGGTATCATAGTTGTTTGAGATGTTATAGGTGTTTTTAGGTGTTATAGTTGTTTCACAACTTTGGTTGTTTAGGTGTTTTAGTTGTTGTAGGTGTTTTCGTTGTTCCAGGTGTTCTAGTTGTTATAGGTGTTTTAGTTGTTTATCCAGTTGTTTTAGTTGTTTTAGTTGTTCAAGTTGTTTTAGTTGTTTTAGTTGTTATAGTTGTTTGAGTTGTTTTAATTGTTTTAGTTGTTTTAGGTGTTTCAGTTGTTATATGTGTTTAGTTGTTTAGTTGTTTTAGTTGTTTTAGGTGTTCTAGTTGTATAGGTGTTTGAGTTGTTTTAGTTGTTTCTGATGTTTTAGTTGTTTTGGTTGTTCTGGGAGTTTTTTTATAGGTGTTATAGTTTATTTAGGTGTTGTAGTTGTTTTTAGGTGTTTCAGTTGTTATAGGTGTTTTAGGTGTTATGGGTCTTTTAGTTTTTTGAGGTGTTTTAGATGTTATGGTTGTTTTAGTTGTTCTAGTTGTTTCAGTTGTTGTAGTTGTTTTAGTTGTTTTAGGTGTTTTAGTTGTTTTATTTGTCATAGTTGTTATATTTATTTAGTTGTTTTAGTTGTTTTAGTTGTTCTAGTTGTTTTAGTTGTTATAGTTGTTATAGGTGTTCTAGGTGTTATATGTGTTTTAGGTGTTAAATGTTTTTTTAGGTGTTTTTAGTTGTTCTACGTGTTCCAGTTGTTTTAAGAGTTCTTGTTGTTGTAGCTGTTATAGTTGTTTTAGGTGTTATAGTTGTTGTAGGTGTTATAGTTGTTGTAAGTGTTATAGTTTTTGAGGGGTTTTAGTTGTTTTAGTTGTTTAGGTGTTCTAGTTGTAATAGTTGTTTAGTTGTTTTAGTTGTTGTAGTTGTTTTAGTTGTTTTAGTTGTTTTATTTGTTTTAGTTGTTTCAGTTGATTTAGTTGTTTTAGTCGTTCTAGTTGTTATTGTTAATTTAGGTGTTTTAGTTGTTTAGTTGATTTAGTTGTTTTAGTTGTTACAGTTGTTTTAGTTGTTTTAGTTGTTTTAGTTGTTTTAGTTGTTGTAGTTGTTTTAGTTGTTCTAGTTGTTATAGGTGTTTTAGTTAATTTATGTGTTCTAGTTGTTTTAGTTGTTTTGGTTGTTATAAATGTTTTAGGTGTTATAGTTGTTGTAGTTGTTATAGTTGTTTTATGTGTTATAGTTGTTCAGTTGCTTTAGTTGTTTTAGTTGTTATAGTTGTTTCAGTTGTTATAGGTGTTTTAGTTGTTCTAGGTGTTTTAGTTGTTGTATGTGTTTAGATGTTTTAGTTGTTTTAGTCGTTTAGTTGTTATAGTTGTTTCTGGTGTTTTAGTTGTTGAAGGTGTTATAGTTGTTTTAGGAGTTTTTGTTTTTTTAGGTGTTATAGTAGTTTTAGGTGTTGTAGTTTTTTAGGTGTTTCAGTTGTTTTATGTGTTTTTTAGGGGCTATAGGTGTTTTAGTTGTTATGGGTGTTCAAGGTGTTTTAGTTGTTTTAGTTGTTTTAGTTGTTATATGTGTTCTAGGGGTTTTAGGTGTTATAGGTGTTTTAGTTGTTTTAGGTGTTATAGTTGTTTAAGGTGTTATAGTTGTTTTAGGTGTTATAGTTGTTTTAGTATTATAGTTGTTTTATGGGTTTTAGTTGTTTTAGTTGTTTAGGTGTTTTAGTTGTTTTAGTTGTTTATGTTAATTAGGTTGGTTTAGTTGTTATAGTTGTTATAGTTGTTTTAGTTGTTATAGTTGTTTTAGTTGATATAGCGGTTCTAGGTGTTATAGGTGTTGTAGTTGTTTTAGATGTTTCAGTAGTTTTAGTTGTTATACTTGTTTTAGGTGTTTAGTTAATTTAGGTGTGATAGTTGTTTTAGTTGTTTTAGTTGTTGTAGTTGTTTTAGTGTTTGTTTTATTTTAGTTGTTTAAGTTGTTATAGTTGTCATAGTTGTTTTAGTTGTTATAGTTGTTTAGTTGTTATAGGTGTTTTAGTTGTTATAGGTGTTATAGTTGTTTTAGGTGTTATCGTTATTTTCTATGTTCTAGGTGTTTTAGTTGTTTTAGTTGATTGACTTGTGTCTGGTGTTTTAGTTGTTTAAGGTGTTCAAGTTGTTTGTAGGAGTTTCAGTTGTTTTAGGAGTTATAGTTGTTTAGGTGTTTTAGTTGTTTTAGGTGATTTAGTTTTTGTAGGTGTTCTAGGTGTTAAAGGTGTTAGTTGTTATAGGTGTTTTAGTTGTTTCTGTTGTTCTAGTTGTTCTAGTTGTTATAGTTGTTTAGTTGTTTAATTTGTTTTAGTTGTTTTAGTTGTTCTATGTGTTGAGTTGTTTATAGTTGTTGTAGTTGTTTTAGTTGTTTTAAGTGTTATTGTTGTTTTATGTGGTCCAGTTGTTATAGGTGTTATAGGTGTTTTAGGTGTTTCAGGTGTTCTAGGTGTTATATGTGTTTAGTTGTTCTATGTGTTTAGTTTTTTTGGGTGTTTTAGTTGTCTTAGGTGTTACAGTTGTTTTATGTGTTATAGTTGATTTAGGTGCTTTAGTTGTTCTAGGTGTTATAGTTATTTTAGGTGTTTCAGTTGTTTTGGGTGTTTCAGTCGTTTTAGGTGTTTTGTTGTTCTAGTTGTTTAAGTTGTTTTGGTTGATTTAGATGTGATAGTTGTTTCAGTTGTTTTAGTTGTTATAGGTGTTTTATTTGTTTTAGGTGTTATAGTTGTTTCAGTTGTTTTAGTCGTTTAGTTGTTTAGATGTTCTAGTTATTTTATTTGTTTTAGTTGTTTAGTTTTTTTGGTTGTTTTAGTTGTTTATGTTGTTCTAGTTGTTTTAGTTGTTTTAGGTGTTGTAGTTGTTATAGATATTTTAGTTGTTTAATGTGTTTTAGGTGTTTTGGTTGTTAAAGTAGTTTTTTAGGTGTTTTAGTTGATGTAGTTGTTTCAGTTGTTTTAGGTGTTATAGTTGCTATAGGTGTTATAGTTGTTTTATGTGTTCTAGTTGTTTTATTGTTTGTAGGTGTTTTAGTTGTTTTAGTTGCTATAGTTGTTTTACTTGTTTATGGTATTATAGTTGTTTTAGGTGTTCTTGTTGTTATAGGAGTTATAGTTGCTATAGGAGTTCTAGTTGTTGTATGTGTTTTAGGTGTTGTAGTTGTTCTAGTTGTTTCAGTTGTTCTACTTGTTTCTGGTGTTGTAGATGTTGTAGGTGTTCTAGTTTTTTAGGTGTTCTAGTTGTTTTAGGAGTTTTAGTTGTTCTAGGATTTTTAGTTGTTCAGGTGTTTTAGTTGTTTCAGGTGTTCAAGTTGTTTTTTAGGGGTTCTAGGTGTTATAGGTGTTGAGTTGTTATAGGTGATATGGTTGTTTTAGTTGTTTTTGTTGTTTCAGTTGTCAAGTTGTTATAGGTGTTTTGGTTGTTATAGTTGTCGTAGTTGTTTTAGTTGTTTTATGTGTTCTAGTTGTTTTATGTGCTCTAGTTGTTATAGGTGTTTTAGGTGTTCTAGGTGTTTCAGGTGTTATAAATGTTTTAGGTGTTTCATGTGTTATAGTTTTTTTATGTGTTTTAGTTTATGTAGGTGTTCTAGTTGTTTTAGGTGTTACGGTTGTTTAGGTGTTTCAGTTGTTCTAGGTGTTTTAGTTGTTATAGGTGTTTTAGTTATTTAAGTTGTTAAGTTTTTTTAGTTGTTTTGGTTGTTTTATTTGTTTTAGTTGTTTTAGTTGTTTTAGTTGTTTTAGTTGTTTAGTTGTTTTAGTTGTTTTAGTTGTTTTAGTTGTTTAGTTGTTTTAGTTGTTTTAGTTGTTTTAGTTGTTTCAGTTGTTTAGTTGTTTTAGGTGTTTTTAGTTGTTAACCGCTGTGACCGAGTGGTTAGTGTATCCGACTGCAGTGTCAACCTCTGGTGCTGCATGTCGGTAGTTCGAGCCTCGGCAGGGACACGGCGGTCTTGTGGCCTGGAGATTGAGCGCCTCCCCCTCTGTGTCTGCCTAACTTAGCCACCCCTCTAACTAGGGGTAAACAGCTGTATGTCTATATATACCTACAGTTGTTATAGGTATTTTAGTTGTTTAAGGTGTTTAGGTGTTATAGTTGGTTCACGTGTTTTGGTTGTTTTAAGTGTTTTAGTTGTTATAGGTGTTATAGTTGTTTAGGTGTTTTTGTTGTTTGAGGTGTTTTAGTTGTTCTAGGTGTTTTAGGTGTTATAGGTGTTGTTGGTGTCTTAGGTGTTTTAGTTGTTTGGGTGTTTTAGTTCCAGGTGTTCTTGATGTTATAGGTATTTTAGTTGTTCTAGTTGTTTTAGTTGTTTTAGTTGTTCAAGTTATTAAAGTTGTTTTAGTTGTTATAGTTTTTTAAGTTGTTTTAGCGGTTTTAGTTGTTGTAGTTGTTTTAAGTGTTTTAGTTGTTTTATGTGTTCTAGTTGTTTAGTTGTTTTAGTTGTTTTAGTTGTTTCTGGTGTTATAGTTGTTTTAGGTGTTCTAGTTGTTCTGGGAGTTCTAGTTGTTATAGGTGTTTTAGTTGTTTTAGATGTTGTAGTTGTTCTAGGTGTTACAGTTGTTGTAATTTTTTCTAGGTGTTTTGGGTCTTTTAGTTGTTTAAGGTGTTTTATTTGTTTTAGTTGTTCTAGTTGTTTTATTTGTATTAGTTGTTTAAGTTGTTTTAGTTGTTCCACTTGGTTTAGTTGTGTAGTTGTTTCAGTTGTTTCAGTTGTAGTTGTTCTAGTTGTTTTAGTTTCCTAGTTGTTTAGTTGTTATAGTTGTTTTAGTTGTTATAGTTGTTATAGTTGTTATAGGTGTTTTAGTTGTTCTAGGTGTTCTAGTTGTTGTATGTGTTTTAGG
Source organism: Gammarus roeselii (assembly GCA_016164225.1). Taxonomy (NCBI): domain Eukaryota; kingdom Metazoa; phylum Arthropoda; class Malacostraca; order Amphipoda; family Gammaridae; genus Gammarus; species Gammarus roeselii. The sequence continues at coordinate 1,520 of SDVV010019144.1, read as the reverse complement.
TGTTATAGTTGTTCTAGTCAATTTAGTTGTTATAGTTGTTTCTGGTGTTTTAGTTGTTTTAGGTGTTCTAGTTGTTTAAGGAGTTTTTTGTTGTTTAGGTGTTATAGTAGTTTTAGGTGTTTTAGTTTTCTAGGTGTTTCAGTTGTTTTAGGTGTTTTTTAGGTGTTTTAGGTGTTTAAGTTGTTATGGGTGTTCAAGGTGTTTTAGTTGTTCTAATTGTTTTAGTTGTTTTAGTTGTTTATAGGTGTTTCAGTTGTTTTAGTTGTTGCAGTTGTTATAGTTGTTTAGTTGTTTTGTTGTTTTAGTTGTTTTAAATGTTTTATGTGTTCTAGGTGTTTAGGTGTTATAGGTATTATAGGGGTTTCAGGTGTTATAGGTGTTTTAGTTGTTATAGGTGTTTCTAGTTGTTTAACGGGTTCTAGTTGTTTTAGGTGTTCTAGTTGCACTAGGTGTTTTAGTTGTTTTTTTGATGTTTTAGTTGTTTTGGGTGTTATTATTGTTATAGGGGTTTTAGTTATTCTAGTTGTTTAGGTGTTCTAGTTGTTTTCTTTTATTTTTGTTGTTTTAATTGTTTAGTTGTTATAGTTGTTATAGTTGTTTTAGTTGTTTTAGTTATTATAGGTATTTTAGGGGTTTTAGGTGTTCTAGGTGTTACAAGGGTTTCAGGTGTTATAGGTGTTTAGTTGTTTTAGGTGTTTCAGTTGTTTAAGGTGTTATAGTTGTTATAGGTGTTATAGTTGTTTTAGGTGTTATAGTTGTTTTAGGGGTTTTAGTTGTTTTAGTTGTTTAGGTGTTTAGTTCTTTTAGTTGTTTATTGTTGTTTTAGTTGCTCCAGTTGTTATAGTTGTTATAGTTGTTTTAGTTGTTATAGTTGTTTTAGTTGATATAGGTGTTCTAGGTGTTATAGGTGTTGTAGTTGTTTTAGTTGTTTCAGTTGTTTAAGTTGTTATACTTGTTTTAGGTGTTATAGTTAATTCAGGTGTGATAGTTGGTTTAGTTGTTTTAGTTATTGTAGTTGTTTTAGTTGTTTTAGTTGTTTTGGTTGTTATAAATGTTCTAGTCGCTTTAGTTGTTATAGTTGTTTTAGTTGTTATGGGTGTTTTAGTTGTTATAGGTGTTATAGTTGTTAAGTTGTTTCGGTTGTTTTAGGTGTTTTAGTTGTTGTAGTTGATTTAGTTGTTTAGGTGTTTTAGTTGTTATTGGTGTTCTAGTTGTTTTAGGTGTTATCATTGTTTTATGTGTTTTAGGTGTTTTAGTTTTTTAACTGTTTTAGTTGTTTTACTTGTTTCTGGTGTTCTAGTTGTTTAAGGTGTTCTATTTTTTTTTTTTTTTTAGTTGTTTTAGTTGTTTTAGTTGTTCTATGTGTTTAGTTGTTTATAGTTGTTGTAGTTGTTTCAGTTGTTTTAGGTGTTAATGTTGTTTTATGTGGTCCAGTTGTTATAGGTGTTATAGGTGTTTTAGGTGTTTCAGGTGTTTTAGGTGTTATAGGTGTTATATGTTTTTTTTTTTTTTTATGGTTT
>SDVV010019143.1:0-13595 GCA_016164225.1 Gammarus roeselii | reverse complement strand
GACGCAGATGTAGCCTTCGATAGATAAGTAGCACTTTAATGACTGATGACGGTGTATTCAAGAGAAAGAGCCCACATCCAAGTGGCCATGCGAAAAAACGCAAGGAAAGGAAAACTCCCGCCCAGTCCAAGTAAGTTTTCCCATTGTTTAGGATGTGCTGTGGCTACATACCAGAAATGTTTAATTCAAAGATGTAAACCAGTGTCAATTATCTAAATGTGTATTATAATGGATAAAAGTGTATATTAAATGTGGGAAAGGAAATAATCCCCACAAATGCTGAGAATGCTAAGAAAAATGTATAGAATAATAGTTTGGTACTGTAAAGTGAGCATAAAGTCCAATTATCTATTAAAATACAATCAAATGAAGGGAGCGAACAGAGAAAGGAAGACTATAGGTAGTGTTACGAAGAAGTTTGGACACCGAGTAAGCCTGTGGCTCACGAATCTTCGCGAGAGCGCGGGCTCGGAGCCACGGATATGAATTGATTCGATAGTTGTAATATCTCGTCAGTCAATTGTGGTGTCAACTATAAATCTATGCTGAATTTGAATAGGTGATCATGCTTCATGCAGTGAGTTTAGGATGGAGAATTGATCAAATTTAGCAAGGACAGCATCCTCTGTACTGCCCACAGCAGTGGGCCGTGCAGAGGATGCTGTACGGCCCGCAGCAGTGGGCCCGCATAGAGGATGCTGAACGGCCCGCAGCAGTGGGCCGTGCAGAGGATGCAGTACGGCCCGCAGCAGTGGGCCCGCAGAGAGGATGCTGTACGACCCGCAACAGGGGGCCCGCAGAGAGGATGCTGTACGACCCGCAGCAGTGGGCCCGTACAGAGGATGCTGTACGGCCCGCAGTAGTGGGCCGTGCAGAAGATGCTGTACGGCCCGCAGCACTGGGTCGACGAGGATGCTGCACGGCCCGCAGCACTGGGTCGACGAGGATGCTGCACGGCCCGCAGCACTGGGTCGACGAGGATGCTGCACGGCTCACGAGGTTGAAAGCAACGGAGGAACACAGCATCTGATCAGGAGAGTTTACCTCAACCACTGACCAACGGTCCTGGTGCTACGGAAAAAGGAACTTGGCAAATAACATTTCCATCTCAATTAAATTGTTTGTTTGGTAAACGTCGTAGGCGAGAGATATTTTCAGCGAAGAAAATATCATAAAATATTTTACTTCTTCAAAAGAAGATTGGAAAAATGAATAAATTTTGCAAGCTCTGTAAACCAAAATCCTAACGCAGCTAACCTTATAACCAGCGCAATCACTCCCTAAATGATTACTGTCCAGACCTTTGATGGTTGCTCCGTAGTCAACTGAAGTTGGAAATGTGTTGTTTTGTCTTGTCACAGCATCAATAGAACGATCATCAATGGAACGATCATCAATAGAACGATCATCAATAGATCGATCATCAATAGAACGATCACCAATAGAGCAATAATCAATAGTACGATCATCAATCGGACGATCAATAGAACGATCATCAATAGAACGATCATCAATAAAACGATCATCGATAGAACGATCATCAATCGAACGATCATCAATCGAACGATCATCAATCGAACGGTCAGTGATAGTACGAACATCAATAGAACATCCGGAAAAGATTGCGTACAATATTGATAATTTATCAGACAACACGTGGAATTACATCAGTAAAAAACAATTATCTACTACAGTAAATGATAGTGAATATTGAACTATTTTATGTGAACGTTTTCTATTTTTGTCTATCGAAAAGATTATCGGATGACCAAACGCGTTCACAATAAATCCAACGGCTTGAGGGCTATCTCTAGACGATATAATTACCCAGTTCAAGAATATCTAATAAGTATGTTGTTGATTCGAACACTTTGTTACAAGAATGCCTGACTTTTATCTCGGTTCTCGGAAAGCTGGGATCGCCTCCCCGACCCTTGGTTCGCTAGATGAACGGCTCATCCGTTCATTAGGTCGGTGGCTGTGACACGGCCAGCGCAGATTGCCTTCATTTGAGCACGACGTGTCATCAGATAACTCGCCACCCTCAAGGATGGAGGTGCTGCCTAAATTAACATCCTTCACACAACACCTAATGAAGAGACCGCGATCTACATTGGGTTCGTGCGCTAGCTGAACACCTGATTCGTGCGCCAGCTGAACACATGATTAAGGAGATATGATTAAGACGACTCTTCCCGACACGTTCATTTGGGATGGTTCCATCCCCCGCATGAAAGCAGGTGCCGCTGAGATGAATCGTCAAGCAGATGGAATTGATGATGATGAGCCAAGTGCGACGTATGCCTTTTGAGCCAAGTGCGACAGAGTTGGCTTTCTGGAAACACCTGAAGTCGTAAGCCAGTAGCTTTCAAGCCATGTACAACCGAGCATATATTCTGGAAACAACTGAAGATGAAACCTAGCAGCTATACGTATATCTTATAAGCAATGTGCGACTGAGCTTGCATTCTTGAAACAGCAGAAGTTGCAAGCTAGCAGCTAAACGTATACCTTTTGAGCAATGTGCGACTGAGCTTGCATTCTAGAGACAATTGAAGTGCAAGCTAGCACCTATACGTATACCTTTTGAGCAATGTGCAACTGAGCTTGCATTCTAGAGACAATTGAAGTGCAAGCTAGAACCTATACGTATACGTTTTGAGCAATGTGCGAATGAGCTTGCATTTTAGAGACAATTAAAGTGCAAGCTAGCACCTATACGTATACCTTTTGAGCAATGTGCGACTGAGCTTGCATTCTGGATATAATTGAAGTGCAAGCTAGCAGCTATACGTATACCTTTTGAGCAATGTGCGACTGAACTTGCATTCTAGAGACAATTGAAGTGCCCGGTAGCAGCTATACGTATACTTTTTGAGCAATGTGGAACTGAGCTTGCATTCTGGAAACAGTCAAAGTCGCAAGCTTGCATCTATAAGACAATCGTCTATAAACCCAAACTCATCACTGCATTACTGACGGGGCAACGAATTTTAGTCCCCTTCGCAATTATTTCATGTGTAATCTCATAACTTTGCTGCACAAAAAAAGATTCTAAGAAGACTCGATTCCTTTATAATTGAAACACATGATCTCATACGTTATTACATCCATACGGAATCATTGACAACAAAGCAATGTAAATTGGAAGCATAATATGGTCAGACATATATAAAGGTTTCAGTAAGAGGTATTGTTACACATATGAAAATGCACTTCATATGCTCCAGTTACTCAACTCTGGGAAAACAGTTCTACTTCTTTGCAATTTCACGATGAGCTTTCCATAAACAGCGATGATTGCAAATACACGAATTAATGGTTTTGTGATCCTGTCAGAATTAAGATTAGGACTGTTGGAAACAAACTTTTTTTTGCATATCCAACAATTAATCATTTGTCATCTTCTGCAGTTATTATGGGCCCCTACAACACAATACTAAATATCCGTATTCTAAAAGTTTTTCAATGAACGGCTAGACCCTAAGTCAAAGACATAGGTCTCCAACATGTGTTTTGCTTCATAGTCTATTTGCAAATATAAACATTGCCTAGAAGATGATAAATTCATAAAACCAATTGATGGATAATTTGAAATATTCCATCAAATTAGTTTAATAAATTTATCCACTTCTGAGCAATTGGCTTTTGTCCAGCTGTTGAAAAATTGGCAGAATGCGAATATTTAGTATTGCGTTGTTATGAAGTTGATATAACAATATGTACGCATATATTGTTCTGAATTGATGCTCATATAATCTTTATATGAGCAGCAATTCACCTGGGGTCTCCTATTTATCCTGAAAGATTGTATCAATTGTTCATATAATTTCCAATCAGGTGTCCCTGTGGAGTCGCGAGTAAGATTTGCCGTACCATCCGTAAAAATATATAGGTACATTATATGAACTAGGGAAACATTCTGCTGGGTTTGGATTATTCAGTTTAGAGCGACAGAAATAACATGTCTCATAAGGAGAGACATAATGTTATTCAGAGGAGAAGTTAACTCAGTAGTGTGTGTGTTTCGTTTCTGAATGATGAGGTTTAAATAGGATTCTTATTATTTTGCATGTAATTTAGAAGGTAGATTATAAAGTCAATCCAGCTGCCAAACACACTTAGTCTGCGAACATGATGCCTTCGGGGCAGGTTATTTCTGCTTTCCTAGTGGTACCACATGAATAACATCATAAGAATATTGGGAATGCAAGAGATTGCACGTTTCCAAGCATGCTGAGATTGAACGTTTTCAAGCATGCATGGATATTGTACGTTTTCAAGCATGCTTATACATATGTTTGTTTCCGATAGGTTTGGGGAAACAGCTACATACAACCTCCACGCAAGGACATCGAAAACAAAACGCAAACAAACCCAAGTTTTGACGTAACACTGCTACCGTAACACTTGCGAGTCGGACAGCAAAGATAGGGCACTGCGCTTCAATGCGCTCTGTCGTTAGGCAATGATGAGTGATTGCTGATATGTTTGCGGAGAGGAAGTTCTACGTGCTAGCGTTGAGTGAGATGAAGCTGCATGTAATAGCTAAGTAAGAGCGTCGAGGAAGGGAAGGAAAGTTCGTCAAGATGATGGTGAAGGTAAAGTCAGGTCAGAAAAAAATGAGGATCGGTGATATACTGTAAGTATGTATTGACATACAGCCGTTTTTCCCCTAATTAGGAGGTTAGCTAAGTTAGGCTGACAAAGAGGGGGATGCGCCCAGTCTCCCCGAAATCTGACTGCCGTGTCCTTGCCGGGCTCGAACTCGCGACGTGCAGCACCAGAGGCTGGCCCTGCAGTCGCTCACGCGAGCCACTCGGCCACGGCGGCCTCACTGATGATGCAAGATCGGAAGAGCTTGGCATTAGTGAGTGCGTTTGGCTCGGGTAGCGATAAGAGAGAGGAAGAGAGGGAATTTTTGACATTTGTTTAAAGTGATCATTCGGAGTTTGGAACAGCAATACAACGTTATGGTGGTGACGGTGGGGTGTGGGTTAGTGTTTCCAAAATGTAATCTTGGGTGTTTCGGCCTGAATGGGAAAAATGTGAGTTATGACGGAGTGGGAAACTGTGGTAGGAAGGTATTGTGTACGTAGCAGGAAATTATGATGGAGATAGAGAGATGTGAATGGATAAAGGGAGTAAGGGCGGTTGTTACTGGGAAACGACCAAAAAAGTGCGATAACAAGGTTTTAAAATAACGAAGAAAAAAGTAGTATTCTAGAGATGACGTGTAGAGGAGTGCGATTACTATGAATGGTTTCAATCGCGAGGTTGAGTATTTGGGTGCAATGGTTGACGAATTGAAGAGTGAGGAGATCAAATTCAGTCGGCAGTGGCCTACGACGGGTACAGAGAGAGGGAGGTTAGATTTAAGGCGAGGAGAGCGAAACGGGTCGGAGACGCAGGGTGTGGAATACACATGCGCAAAATATCTGAGGAGATGACATAGATATAGGGAGCGAGATCAGTGTCAGGAAAGATGTAAAGGGGGCGGTGATTGGAGACGGGATGAGGTGGCGGAATATGTGAACGGTCAAATCCTTCTGATGGATGGCGCTGCATGCGTTGTGGAGATCAAGAGAACTAGCGATAGTACGTAAATGGTGTGGTCGGTGAGGAGTAGTGATTTTTTTTAGTGCTGTAGTGAGTGTGCAGATTAGGTATTTGCAATTGGTCAGCTATATGAGAGAAATACCTTTATAACGGAGGGAAAAATTAGTCATGGAGAAGGCCTGCCATCGAGTAAAGATATATTATATGGAAAGTGATATGGCTTTATGAGAGCGGTAAAGAGATTTATTTGGTGGAGAGCAGTGCGTGTGTCAAAGGTACGTATGTGGAACATGTGGTGAGGAAAAAAAACAAGTGTCTACTGCATTTACTGGAGTTGTCGAGTTATTGAGAGCGAAAGGGTGGAATTGTCAGCCAAGCTAATCAATTACTGTTGGCGAGTTATACGCCACTGGTTGCCTTGAATCTTCATTGTAAGGCTGCTCGTGACGTGTTCTAAAAGTTAACAACCGCATAGCTTGAGTGGATGGAGACGAGCGTAAAGATTCACTTGCTTCTCACCACCTGGTCCAAGAAGATGTGATTTCACGTCTTTCTATGTTCTTTTCGTAACACTATGCATATAGTTTTTAAATTGCTGATCTCTGCTCTGGCTGTAAAAAGCTCGACGTCACGCAACGTTTCACCTTCAATGTAGTACTCATTACCATCTATGCTCTCAAGAATAATATTCTCCAACATGATGCTGCTGAAATTAAGTTCAACTTGCATTGGAATTGCAATGAAACACGAAGTATCAATTCGAATAGTTTTTAATTGCATTCAAAAGGAAATGGTATGATGGCGGCGTTTTGTCCATCTTTGCCCTCTCCCTTCTCCACCTGTCGGCGTCACCCTCCTCGCTGCTCGGCCCAGTATTTGCATTATAAAGTGGCTCCTAAATTGAGCATTCTTTCCAACGACAGCCCGGCCACAAAGGCGCAGGCTCACCAGGAAACCCACACCATCAGCCCCACATTGTTGGCTGCTAAAATTAAAACTCTCACTGTAGGGCGCAAGGAGTTCTAATTGTTCCTCGTGTAGACGGTGTTCGACAGCTGATACAATGACCTCATCGTGACCGATGCTTGCTGTACGCTTCTGAAAAAAATAACAACCTGTATTACTCATCAAAGTTTCGGTAAACTACATTCTATTCCTAGTTCGGCATATCGCCGAAGGAAAATGATTTATTCGGCGATTATATCCTATAGCTTATTGCGCAATGTTCGAAATGTGTATTTTGTACGGCACCATTTCATGAGCCGAGTGTACGAGTGAATGGAGCGCCCGGCGATATGGAACCCTAATTGAAATCAAGCCTCGATTGTGGTCTGCATATTACGGAGTCATCTTCGGGACTGACAGCGTGGAAGGCTGGTGCTGGACAGGGTTCAAATTGCAAAGCAAGGTCCCTTGCTCAATCGCAGTTCTGATGATGGTCATTCTTCAATAGAATTCGTTACTACCCAGCGCTCACAAATATACGGGAATGTTTGCATATTTACAAATTTATATAGCTGGTTTGGAAACAAATGCCCTACATTGTGAGGTGTACACCGCCAAAAACTCGTGTACCGTCTCGTGAAGTTCCCGCAAACTTCTCGTTTCGTTGTTATGAAGCTGAATGCGCTACAGGCGAGCCTGTGACCAGCCAGCTTTGCAGTACGAGTTGTTATGATTGTCACCCTTTTTTGTATGTGTGTGTGGTCCTGTTATTATTTGGGATGACAACATGATGACGAAGTGTATTCATGGTTAACACATTATGATGAGGGTGATTAGAAAATGCTCCCCCAAACACCCCGTTTGGGGGAGCATTTTCTAATCACCCGCATCATAATGTGTTAACCATGAATACACTTCGTCATCATGTTGTCATCCCAAATAATAACAGGAAATGCTCTCAAAGGAATGCCTTATTGAGATTTTCAACGACATATGATGTTTATAAATCCATATTACGGTCAACGTTTTGATTACAGGCGCACTCGACTCATGGAATTATAGGACAAGGTATCTCCACGTGCGCCCTCTGCGCCGCCAACTGCCGGGTGATACCTGTAAACTGATTTGATATTTCTAGCACTGAACCTGATTCACTTCAAATCAGAATTTGTTAACAATTCACCGTGGAGCCATCCATCTGGTCGAGTCCTCCTTGTCGTGCGTTGCTTTTCAATCGGTCAGGTGGCAGAGCGACAGCGTCTGGAGATGCAGTGATGGCTGCGACCCTTTTGAGTGATCTGGGCAGTGGAAAGCCAAGCCTGTCGAGGGAAAAAATTGTCAAATATTCAATCATCGAAAGCCTGGGTACCATGCGCTTGCTATTGCAGAGGACGTGATATTTGTGTCTGGAGATTTGCACATATTTATTAGATGATATTTTCGAAAGAACATGTTAGTGAAAAACAAAAATGTGACCGTCAATTTCTTTTTGATGTTACTTACCAAGTGGTTTTGAAACATTAAGATTGTAGGTTTTCTGCATTCATCCTATGATAGAAAATTTGAAAATAATTTCAACACTTTTAATAATGAAGTTACTGGGAGCGTGGGTAAGCCGCATCCTTCGAAATATTTAAGCAAGTAGTGGACTACATCTTTGCCGGCGCTAAGGTCTACACAAATCTCATATGTATGTTAATGTTATGTCATAGTGCGGTAAAATCGAGTGAGTAAAAACTGTGTTGATTGGGTGCAAACCACCTATTTACAAAACTTAGAGTGAATTGTGTTACAATAACAACAGATCAGTGCTTAGACTTGAACATTCATCCCGCTATTACGCTGCGAAAATAAATTAACGTGGTATTTTTAACCGCACGGCAAAGTCATTTCATTCATTTTTTTTCATAAATGCACGTAAAATCGGGCTCCCTCTATATCACTATTTCCTTTAGTGGTCAGGACCTGGAGATTTTGTGACTTTCAATTAATCTCTATATTTGATAATTTTGTCTAGGGAAAAGTTCACTGCGTTGGGCGCTTCAATTCGTCTTTCCGCATGATATCCTCAGGGTTAGGAATATCATGATTCTCTAACGTAAATACAGAACAAAAGTATCCAAAAAGTAGGACACTCATTTTGGAACCACAAACAAACCCTGTTTCCACAGTATTTCTGTTCAGTGTTCATTTTAGAGAATCATGCCAATTCCCAACCTAAGGAGAGAAGGCATTATAACATAAAGACCGATCGAGCTTCGCAACATACTTATCTACTTCTCCCGACCATGTTTCTCTAGCATGTAAAAAATATGTTGTAAGCTTAAAGATCTCCAAGTCCTGACCAAGTTCTCCATACAGACCTTTACGAAATCCCCAAGCCATTCGGAAAAAGCACGTAATTTCTCACAGAAGGCAACCGAAAATCTTAGTGCAATTTGGCATTATCTCGTAAATGATTAGACTAGTACCACTTCAGAGAATATAAGATCCTCATTAGACTAGTACCACTTGAGACAATATATGATTCTCATTAGACTAGCACCACTTCAGACAGTATGAGGTTCTCCCGCCACACCGCATCTCGCATATTGCCCAATACTCATCCCTACAGAAAATACAGTATTATTTAGGGAAAGCTCAGAGTAAAGGAGGCAAATGTTAATCACATCAGGGCTCAATTTATCGTAAACGAAGGTATACGAAGACAGCGCCCTTGATCGCATCTTATCATTGTTTTGAGCACCGCCGTGTGAGTGACGGAGCTCGTTGCAAAATCGTTGCTCAACGCTTGCGCTGTAAAGTGTTTCTCATGACAAATGTTCATTTCTGATGGGCTCACCATTCGGCCGCTTGTGCCTTACTTGACCATTCCGTCTCTACAACAGAATATTCATTGTGAGCAATTAATCAATGCTCATTATGCCCATTACATTGACGAAAATACACGTTAATATACGGGAAAACGCACGGCAGATGGCGCTGCCGGCGGCAGCCTGTGAAGATGCGTTGTCCTGCATCGTGAGTCTCGGGTGCCCGTACTCAGTGAACGTTGACCGTAATCTTGAGTTGTAAGAGCAGCATCTCATTTAAAATATGAGACAATCGTTAATTTGAGAACAATTATATTGTGGGTTCGGTTGATGTGATATAATAGTACATTTGATCAGTGACTGGGATTGGACGGAGAAAAAATGGATACGAAGTGTACTGTTGGTTCTGTGCCTTATGAAGCGACTAAATAGAAAACCACCTAAGAATACGATGCCTGGCATTTCGAACTGTACCGTAGGAGACCGCATACGATTCGAGCCTGTAACCAATGCAGTTACAGGTCACTGTAACGCGCTGTCCACGAGGCCTGGACGCATGCAAGCGTGTTTTTTTTCTAACAACGTATTGTCGTACAATAAACAGAATAGTGAACTACCGTATGCCAACCAATGCAAGACAGAAACAATTACAACGCTTTGCAGGTTATTCACCTCTTCAAGTGCAGTCAATATGTTGTACACACAATACCTGTATAGCTGCATGGTTTAACAACAGAAAAAAACTGTTAAGGCCAAAAACTAGCCCGAGGTTAGGCTGAAGATTTTACGACACGATTATAATACTGTAACAAACATAACAATTTAAATTGCCTGTGGGGACGAGTAATGTGTTTCTTCATTAATGACTAACCCAAAAAATATCGCTACCGTGCATATTACCTAAAATTTAGAGACACGCATCATTTATGACTTGTTCATTCCGAAGGGCTCATTTTACTTCAGTCAATCTTAAACCAGATGTTTAATCAATCGTGATCCAATAACAACTTTTACCATGTTCTTTCTTTAATCTCCTTTTATTAAGAATCATTTGCTGAAAAAAAGAAGACTTCTCTAGCTATTGTACGAGAATTGTTTCTGTAGAACATGACTTGTTCGTCCACATAAACTAGTCTTATTGGTTACACGTTTAAAAGAGTTCCTGCAGATTCAAAGACGGAAATGAAACGCTACTTGCATTGCGCAAGGACTCTTCTGACGGAGTCAGTCGGACGAAACCGTGATAAAAATATTCTTCTCTTGAAGTAAAATGAATCACTTACTGTACTGATCAACGAACTACTGGTGGAAAATAATTCTAGGAATAAGCATGAAATGGATAAATTACATATTCCATAGCAACATACGTGGATGATTTACGTACCTTACAGCAACACACATCAGAAACCAGTTCTTTAGGCGCAATAGTAATCAGAATCCTCCAAATAAACTGAAAAGTTACTTGTGAATTAATGCTTTTTTCGACCCAACCATAGAACCAAAGTACAGAGCATATTATACCGCACATATTTGGCGAATGACAAAAAAAGGTCTTTTACGTATTAATACTTAAAAATCTACCAAGGTATCATAGTTCAGCCTCAAAGTGTCCACCATATTGTCACAAATGGCTCGTTATCCTTTGTTGAATGTTTAATTCAAAACAATGTTTCGTTTCTTTCTTGAGTGCTGACATCTGCAGCCGTTTGGTTGTCCCGGTCCATTCCCTCACATCTTCAGTACCTCTCTTCCTCCTCTCACTGTTCTGTTCTCCTCTCAAGATTAATACGTGTACACATAGTAATTGTTCAGCTATCTGCACAAAACGGGTCATTGCAATGTCAGCGGATACTATGAGGCTTAATTGTAAATCCTAAGAAAATTCGTTGCAATAAAACGAAAGTCCCTTATTTGTTGTCATTTTCCTACCACGGTAAAGTGGGTCAATTACTTATTGTTTAACACACGAACACGCAAATACACATACACAATCCTAGGCCTAAATGCAAGAGCTCACATGACTACACATTAGATGGCGGGAAGGGACACATTGTTTACAGCAGGGTGCTGAACTAGTAACAATAATAAACGGAACAAAATACGTTTGAATAAACAACCAGCAGTGATCATTTCAACGGGAGAATAGTACTGAATCAAAACACCGTAATTGATGGATCTAATGTTCTTAAAGTGATCTATGCATTGATGACGAAGGTAATGTCAGTCATCTCTACAAAGTCCTATGAGTCGTCCTGTTCTTTTGTACTAAATAAAACTACTGCATTGCCGTGCTGCAACATAGATCAGACATCCTGTTAAAAATTGAAAATCTAATGTTTTTTCAAAATAACTTTACCAGCTGATCTTATCTGAATGTTAAATTAATTTTGAAATTATTCAATATATTTTTGCACTCCATATACGTATGTTGGAATTGTGATACATATTTTATTCAACTTGGGACATATTTAATACAATTAAGCGGGATCTATAAATATTTTATTATTCTAATTAATATGAATACAAATTTTAAATGCCTTTATGTCACAAGATGGAACTCATAAAACCGTTAGGATATGAGTTGCAGACGTGGAAAATTATGACACCTTTCATTAGAAACCGGTGAAACAACAATAACTTCATATTAATTAATTACTTGAAGGAAGTTCCATTTCAAAAATATTTAATCAGTTTTTACCCTACTCTCGCCCGTCATCTGCGTGAAAAGACGAGCATCCTACAAGTCGCCCTCAATGGAGGAACAACCTGATCAACAAAAGCTAATGAGTGTCCTTTCTATTGCTGGGGTCTTCGCTGTCAGCGGCAGCTCTTGGGAACAGGGCCACGTTGATTTGAATGCGCTGTAATTGGCATGCGGGGCAGGGCAAGAGCGCCAGGCACCGTCGTCACAGACAGCCAAACACAATCTAAGTCTATGGCCCCTGGACGGCTCCATACATGTTCCATTTGAACTGGAATATCGGGAAGGATTTATGAGAGGGTTTATTTATGATTGGCAGATTGTTAATCTACTTGGATGTGGGTGCCAATTTGCCTTGTTTCATCGAGGTGGACAGAAGTGTGTGAGGAAACATGTTTGGTGCAAGCATTATAGCAGATTACATCTTGTTGGCCTTGGGTAAGACATTGAATCCGTCTTGTATTTTTCAGAACAGAAAACAAAAAAAATAGCTCCTCACTTCTTGTCCTTTGTGCTCTCGTTCGCTCGGCTGATTAGGCCATTTGATGAATCGACAGGTCTCTGTTGAGTCTATATTCCAGGAACAGCCTTCGACGATACCTATAAGCCCCTTTAGCTCTCTCACGCGAATGCCAGGTCTGCCCACAAAAGTGCTGACGTTCCCTTGACTTACGGACATAAAGATCAACAAATAAAAAACATCAAACATACGACTCCGTTTCGTTGACGACAATTCTTGGCTGCTCCTCGTCCCTGAACGAAACTCGAGGAGTCACCATCGTTTTTTTCAAGATTATTGACGACGTCTTCTCGTTCCTCCAGTTTGGACTTTCATTCCCAGGGTTGGTGACGTATGCTTCTGCTTGTCTTGCAATGCTGATTTTTTTTGCAGAGGATCGTTAGTGGCATACGATGTCCATAACATCTCCATTCAAGAATCGGGGAGTCGTTTTTTTTCTTGTCAGCTTGCATTCGTGGGAAACTGCACAAACGAAACTAGCGTCGTTATTTGGACCTTGCAAATAAGACAAAATAAGCCAAATAATAATTTAAAGTTACGTTTACATCTAATTTGAGAACATGCATGCCGAAGCTCTAGGATATATAAATCTCGGAAATTTTATATTGATAAGAACGAAGTACCGTTACTTAAACTTTCCCAGAGATGATTTCCCAACCAAAGAGCCGACTGGCAGAACAGGATGAAGGCACAGAGCCACACTTTATTTCCCAACCAAAGAGCTGACATGCAGAACAGGATGAATGCAGAGAGCCACACTTTATTTCCCAACCAAAGAGCTGACATGCAGAACAGGATGAATGCACAGAGCCACACTTTATTTCCCATTCAAAGAGCCGACTGGCAGAACAGGATGAAGGCACAGAGCCACACTTTATTTCCCAACCAAAGAGCTGACATGCAGAAAAGGTTGAAGGCACAGAGCCACACTTTATTTCCCAACCAAAGAGCTGACATGCAGAAAAGGTTGAAGGCACAGAGCCACACTTTATTTCCCAACCAAAGAGCTGACATGCAGAACAGGATGAAGGCACAGAGCCACACTTTATTTCCCAAC